>JBBBDQ010032672.1:2320000-2407500 GCA_037127315.1 Ascarosepion bandense
ACACACAAGAATAAAAGTTAAATCTTAAAATATAGTATAAACCGAGAGCTTAATACCGAAGTCTACAGAGCGTAAACATAATAATATTAATTAAAAAATAATCGCTACTCAGAGTTTAATGCTATGATTATCTGAATAAAATAACAAATGTAAACCATCATTTAACTTATATACACAAGGCGTGGCAGATACCCACTATCGCCGATGTGTATCTGAATAAATGTTTAAACTTATCTTGGCATGCTTGACCCCCATTCGTTGTAGGATGATCAACTTTACAATGTGGCACATATATTAACCTTTAATAGCTCCGTAAATTTGTCTGAATTTATCCAGCACATTCCATGTGCAGGTAGATGCTAATTATTGCTTCCATATTATTCACACCAGATAATTTTTATCCCATATAAAATAATTCGGATATCATTTTAACAGAAATATTTGCCTAAATTACAAAAAATATTTTGAAATTCTAAAAAGAAAATTGGTTTCAAATATGGCCTCGATATTATTTCGGAACCTTGCAAATTTTGTGGGTGGTCTCCTTGTATAAGGTTGTGGATTCTGCCATAATCCTTGTCTACAGTTTATCTTTGGCATTACAAGGAGTTGTGTTGCCCGGCGCATAATCAATGAGGTTGCAATCTGGAGAGTTGGGTGATCAGATTGAAGAGATAACGTGGTCCCAGAAATTGTCTGACAGCCATGACTTGGTTCTTCTACTTGTGTGACATTGTGCAGAGTCCTGCTGTCAAAAATATGGTTTTTTAGCAGCCGCCATCTTGACACAGGACAACACTACCTCCTGAAGCACTTGGTGTAGGCCTCCGTGTTGCGTCTGAAGTACCGTGAGAAGATGAATGGAGGCATAATTTCGCCTTCACTAGTGATTACTTCAAATGCCATAATGTGAGCTCTTTTGAAATCATCTGCACTGTCTTAAATGTTCGTATTGGAGCTTTTAACGAGAATAATAAGCAGTAGAGCAGGCCTTTATCAAAATTCTAGCTGAGTGAATTGCGTCATACAGTTCTTTCTCATAGATGGTGCCTAATTGACCCTGTTATACTGCGTCGGCGAAAAAATCAGAGAAAACAACGCGTATTTACCCATCGCACCCTGTACATCACAAAAAGTGTGTGAGTGAGGCGATAAGAAACGAGCCTAATGTCAATTATCCGATCTACTATCAATAAAATCGATATATATATATATATATATATATCGAGAGAGAGAGAGAGAGAGAGAGAGAGAAAGAGAGAGATCCCTCCTATGACGCTTGTGGAGAAAGAGAGACAATTACGAGGCATTGTCAGGTCAGTTCCTTCTTTTTACTACCAGTTATTAAACTATACTACTAGTTATGAAAACACTTGCCGAGTGTTCCCCCTTTAACATCTGCTTATTTTATTTGTTTTATAATAATTATGTCATCGATGAGTTAAGAATATATATATATATTTCTCGCTATTATAATAAAAATCATATATATTTCCCTCCTGTCATGCTCAGCGGTGGGGGATGTTGGATTATTTTGTTTTTTGTTTTTCTGATGCCTTAATGTAAGATACTCAATGTAGTAAGTGGATCAATATATGTTGCCGTCGTAACGATATAAATATTTTGCTGTCATTTTTGACGATATCTGCCCAAACATTCACTTAGTGCTCTTTTATCGGTCAATGTTATTACACTGTTATAACGTATTTTCAAGAAAGATTGAGTACTTTGATTTCCCTCTTAGATAAGGCAGCTGTCTTTTTTGTTTCTATTTTATCTATTTGTTCGTTTTTATGGGTTTGCGTTATTTATGTCCTCTAGGTTGTTTTATTTATACTTTCAAGCTTTTTTGCCTGTTTGGCAGTCGGATTGTATTATCAAGTAGTAATTGTCTAGTTCTTTCCATATATATTTGTTGTTATTCTTTACTATCAGTCAGTCAGTTATGTGCCATACGTAATACACGGTTTGGACGATCCTGTCGCGGAAGAGACATAAATGACTGGGCAGAAGATTATCCCGTAGTAGGTTGCCATTGCTTACTGCGAATCTGTTCTATTATTTAACCCATACATGGAAGGAATAGAAGGATTAATACCTGGAATTCGAACTCGGCTCCCCGAAAATTTAGCCAACGTGTTTCGTCCTCTAGGGGACTTTACTAATGCAAATGAAAATATTTTGTTTTGTATTTAGATAAGAGAGCAAAAATATTATTGACTTTTCGAAATTTTAAAATTCGAGTAGGATTATAAATAATGCATCAGGTGAGCCAAAATGTCAGGCAAGCTATGGAGGACGCAAAGCGACACAAGTCAATGCCTAAGAAAGGAAAGTCCGAAACTGATGTTATATACAGTCATTTTCACTGATTAAAAATTGCTTCAAGTCAACGAATACTCAAAACATAAAAGACAATCCTTCATCAGGTTTTATAGAGTAGCGTTTCAGAATCACATAAAAAGAAAGTTACCTAACTAAAAAAAATGTAAAGTATATGTAACTGAAGAGAAAACAATGATATCTAATCTCAACTTATTTATAAATGAAACTTTGTGTGTGTGTCTCTGTGTGTATCCGTTACCTATTGACTCCGAAACGGCTGAACCGATTTTCTTCAAAATTTACACAATTGTACTATAAGCATCTGCGAGTGTTCTTAGCTAGGTTTTGTGTCGAGGTACCCACGATAAATGTCGAAAATCGATAATCGAAAAATCGGGTCATAGAAGGAGTGGTCCGATTTTAATCAAATTTGATACACTCATAGACAAAGATATAAGAAACGATATTCTGAAGTTTCAAGGTTTCACTTATTACAATAGTGCAGAAAATCAATAATATATATATATATATATATATATATATATATATAAAGCAAGATGTTTGTGCGTGTGTGTGTTTATCTGCCTGTATGTCTGTATTTTGTCAGCCCTTTTTACTTTAGTTTTTGATTCGGGTTTGGCTCTAAGTAGGTATAATTGTAATTCTTAGTCTCAGCCATGATACCATTTACTCAGAGGACTTATTTAGCCTTCAAAATTCAGTTTATGACGAAAAAACTTATTTGATATCGATACGAGGAAATTAAAATTTGACTTGCATCCATTCATTTTTCTTTCAGTCTACGGTTTCGTTTTAACTGGAAACAATTATTGCTTTTTAGTCTTTCGTTCCAACGACCAAAGAGTCTGAGCTTCAGGACCATGGATTAGTTTTAATGCTTTCATTACACCCGAGCAACGCCGGGCTATACTACTAGTCATTAATATGTTGAGAGTCTTCACTACAAAATTAAAAATTAACAAAATGTTTGAAAGTTAACGGGTTATTTTCTTTACGTTCATGTTTTCGCAAGAACGGGAAATCTAATGGTAATCGTCGATTTGACAAACATTTCTCTTATCTTTCAGGAGAGTTTTGAAATTGAAATTCTTATTTGCGTATTCCATTGTCATATCCGAATAAATGGAAATTTCCGCTGAAGCCATACTGGCTGCTCCTGTTAACCGAGACTGTGTAATCAAAATAAAGAAACAAGCTTCGCTCTCTTATTCGCTATCAGCAGTTCGGTTAAACTCTTAAAGGAAACGATTTAATGATTTTTTTTCTAATCTCTCTACCCAACAATACGGAGAATACAAGCGACTACTTTTCTAAAACGTATATTAGCAACAAAAAGATAAACTAAAACTCTTACAGGAATTAGTAAAGGAAAGCGAGAAGAAAGAACTAAAATATACTGTAAGACAGTATCTATGATTGTCGTAAAAGGAACGGACTGAAATACGAACTACTAGGTGCTGACACCAAAATCAAGTAAATACAAAAAAAATAACTTATGTGTTTTAACAGAGAAAGGAAATGTGACAACGAAATCCGAAGGCGGTATTAAGAAAAAAGAATATTTTCTAAGAGAGAGAAAAATGCTGAAATATTATGTAATATCTGTTTTAAACAGTGAATCCTGGACAATCTCACTACAAATAAAGAAAACATTAGAGGAGGTAGAGGAGGTACCTCCACACATTCCCTGAAAAAGCAGTACAGCATGATGTTGAAAGGCCCCAAAGTTAATAAAAACAACATTTTAGCATAAAAATATCAAAGCAATTTTTAATTATTAAAAAATTTTTCGAAATTTTGGTTAAAAGTTTTTTCTGTTAATGTATGACAAGATTTTACCAGATTTTATTCCTATGGCAAACGTAATATTACGAAGTTCATTTTTTTCAATCGGTGAAAAACACATTAATTTACACATTTTTCCAAAAATGGAAATATTGTTTAATTTTAATGACATTGTCAGAACTTATTGGCAAATTATTTTTGAAGTTATTATTCTTAACTAACCTTTGTAAAATTTTTTTACACCTGTCACCCAACACCTGATGAGCGTTGTGGTGCAGTGGATATCGGCTCTTACCTCCAGTTATGGGTTAAATAACAAGACATGTTGTGTTCTATAGCTTTTGTCAGCAACTAGTATACCGAAGAAAGTCATGGCAAGCTACTGCAAGAAAAACATCTGCCCAGTCAGTCATGTCTCTCGAGATATGATAGCCCAAACGTTTTTCCCGTATGAGTGACTGACCACGTAATTTCATGAAAGTTGAAGTAATTAAACTCCATTGCGAAATTTTGTTTTATTATATTTAGAAATACATGGTAAAAAATATTGTTTTTTACATCTGGTACTCACTTCCTCTAATTAATTTCATGAAATGTCTAGAAATTCAATACTGTCCGTAAACTGAGTTTTAATAGTGAAATGCAGGACTCCTTGGGGAATGTAAATCATCTAATCTTTTTTAGATGAAAGTGGCTGTGTATTTAAAAATCTGTTCCAAATAGTAAAATAAAAATGCCTTAAAACTAAGCCATTTTTAATTTAGATAAGTTTTTAAATGCTTTTACAAATAACAAGCAATATAGCGCGGCGTTGCTACAGCGTAATGGAAGCTCTAAAACTAATCCATGATCCAGGAACTCAGACTCAGCCTAAATAATATTTGTGTGAATTTTGGTGAGAATCGGATAAAAATTGTGGATTTTTATAAAGGACATACAGAGAGATAAACAGACACACACACAAACAACTTGTCTAATATATATATATATATATATATATATATATACTATCGATTTTCTGCACTATAGTAAGAAATGCAACCTTGAAATTTCTGAATGTCGTTTCTTATGTCTTTGTCTATGAATGTATCAACTTTGATTAAAATCGGACCACTCCTTTTATAACACGACTTTTTTCGATTATCGATATTTATCGGGGGTACCTCGACACAAAACCTAGCTAAGAACACTTGCAGACACTTATATTGTATAAATTTTCAAGAAAATCGGTGCAGCCGTTTCGGAGTCTATAGGTAACGGACAGACACACATTCCATTTATAAATAAGTTTAGATACATATTAAGGGTACCATATTTTGTAGAAAAACAATTTTTTCGAAAAATAGCGAATTTTTACAAGAACCGTTTTCATTTTTTTTTTTTGTTAATTATAATGAATTATAAATTTTCAAACATCTTAAATTTCTTCCAGTTACTGTGTATTCGGTTATTAAAACTATATTTCTTTTTCTATGAACCGTGTTCATTTTCACATCTCCCTATCCGCAGTCGCTCTTACCACGCTTCCTTCTGTTGCCCCACCCAAACCTTACTCCGGTATTCAGTATATTACACGCTGCTTTCTCTTGTCCCTTTTTTCCCTTTATCTTACCTCTGATACTGCAAGCCCTTCTTCATTACATATCCCAGGAACTTTAGCAGTCTTAGCTTAGGGATGTGCGTTGTGGTGATTTGGATATCGGCTCGGAACGAGAAATCTCATGAGCCAAGTTCGAATTCCAGCTGAAATCATTGCATTCACTTACGTGCAAATACCCTTGGGAAAGGTATTAATCCGTCTATTCCTTCCAGTTATGGGTTAAATAACAGGACAGATTGGGTTCTATAACCTTGGTCGGCAACCAGTCTACCGCAGGAAACAATGGCAACCTATTGCGGGATAATCTTCTGTCCAGTCAGTCATGTCTCTTTCGAGACATAATCGCCCAAGCGTGTGTGATACTTAACTGTATGGCACTTAACTGACTGACTGACTGACTTACCTGAGTAGCAGATACTGCAAGCCCTTCTTCATTACATATCCCAGGAACTTTAGCAGTCTTAGCTTATGTTAAGTATTGGTTTCCTTTTTATTTAAATCCTATCCAAGACCTAATTGTAGTTCACATGTTCGATCCATGGTATCCACAGCTTACTTCTGTAGAACTACATTTTGATTGCTTCAAGTCTTTTTTATCTTTGATGAGATTGACCACCATTTACTGTCGTATTGAAGAACGGGCATCACAGCAATCCAGTACTCTTTTCTTTGTTTCTAGTGACATTTTCCTGCCTCTCAATACTCAACTCAGCTTCTGGAATGCATCCTTGTCCATATTAATTCGCTTTCCGATCTCAGTATCGCACTTTCCGTCTTCTGTTAGAACACTACCCACGTATTTAATTTACTTCATACATTTACTCGTCGAAAATTGAAAAGCTTTATACACATCATTTCGCATAAAGATTTTTAAATTGTTTTTAAATTCAATTTTACGATAAATTTCTTTCGTAAGTAGAAACTCTCATAAGTGCCATATTGTTAACTGGCTACCTAATAAAGACTATAAATTTACCATGTCATAAACATCATAATTATTATTAAGAATATGAAATTAAGTACTATAACATTTCATAAATTATTGAATTACCTATGTAATTATTTAATTCTATTATTTCAGTTATTAAATTATAAGACTAATTTAAAATGTTTTATATTATTTTAATTTTTACTTTTCAGAAATAATCTTCAACCTTAAGGATAAACAAACTAAAATTCACTAAATTATTAGATAATTGCTGAAAATATATTAAATTTTTAATTTTATTATGTACTTAGAAAAGCAAAAATGAAACGTTCACTTAAATGTCAATTTTGGTTTAACATACTTAGCTTTTTTGACATGTCTAGCTGTAAGCAATCAATCAACACATCATAAAATCAGAACAACTCTTATTACGAAACGAATTTATACTACTTTCAGTTAGTAAACAAGTAATATTTGTATCAAATCAGATTAATCTAGCTTTAAATATGCTATTTAAAAAAAATAAACTGTCAGCGATGTATATATATATATATATATAAATTTTTGCAAAGTTTTTAAAAAGGAGAATTAATTTTTGTATAAAAATGTGTGGATAGCTCAAAAATGGCCAAAAAGTGAATAATTTTAAAAAACTCTCAACATTTTTCGATTTCAATCCATATAATTTGTTTAAACTACACAGTATTTCGCTGACTGGAAATAGTACATTAATCATTTATCTTTCAATTAAAGCTAAATTGAAAACTTCAAGAAAGCTTTTAAAAGGTCGGTAACAAAAATGAGCAGAGGTATACTAGAGGTAATAAAAATGTGGTTCTACTGAAAAATGCTGAGGATACCACGGTTTGATTATTTAAGTACAGTGGATGTTTTAGTTAAATTAAAAAAAGATTGGCGCTTATGCATGGAATCGAAAAAAGTTAAAATTTTATAAATATATAATGAAGAAAAACGGACTCAAAAATTTAATACCCACTGAAAAGATTGAATGCGAGAGAGACATAGGATCACGGTGAATAGGCTACCAAACGAGCTTTTATAAATAATTAGCAGAACATGGTTTAGGATAAATGGCAAAAAGACAAAATTTACTAAGAGCTATAAAGTATTAGAAATTGTAGTGAGCCATGATCTTCCAAACCCTGGAAAACAAGACATTATCAACCATTATTTTTTTGAGTATTTGTCACATTATATGCCAACATTAATCAGGCCGTCACTCTACAGCAATGCGTAGACAGAATAAGATTGGGAATAAAGTTCAGAATCGAACTCGCATGTCTCTATTTCTAGGAGGGTTTCTAGTTGCTCGACTGAAATGTCAAAACTTAATTGTTTTCAAGTTGAACTGAAATGAATAATTAAATTCTACAAGCGTGGCATGATGGATGTACTAAATTATTTTGTGGTGTATTTTCGTTTTAGGTCCCGAAGGCTTTTTCCCCTTCAAATTTATCCAAAATAGTATTATTTCCGTGAAAATGTAATGCTGAACTCAAATCAACAATTAATTATTGAAGAAACCTACCTTTTTTATCAGAACGTTCATAAAAAAAAAAGAACTATCTCGCACTTTTTGTCTCCCGTAACTCTCACGAAGTCATGTAATTAACTGCAGAACGACTTTCTGCGTAAGCAACAAATTTCGGCCGATTTACTTCCTTTACTGAAATTTCCGCCTATTTACTTCCTGTAATGAAAGTAATACGCGTAGAACAAATCGCGTATTACTTTCATTACAGGAAGTAAATAGGCGTAACTTTCAGTAAAGGAAGTAAATCTGCCAAAAATAGACTGAAATTTATTGTCTTACGCCGAAAGTCATTCATGACTGCGTTAGAGTTACGGGAGACAAAATGTAGTTCGATTTTTTCTAGACGTTCAGATCAATAAAGGTAGGTTTCTTCAATAACTAATTGTTGATTTGAGTTCAGCATAAACATTTGCACAGAAATAATGCTATTTGAAGAGGGAAAAGCCTTCGGGACCTAAAACGAAAATTTACCTTTTTTGTTATTATGGTTTAGACATGTGAGCAAGACGAAGTTTTAGATAAAATAAAAAAAATATGACACTTATACTTAACATCAGGAAGAGACATTTGCAAATTCTAAAGTACATAAGGAGAAAAGAGGATTGAAAAATTTGATATTCACAGGACAGATAAAAAAAAAAATAGTGTTGAACAATGCATAACCCAATCAGTGAACTTGAGTGAATAGATGTTGGAACAAATTTTGAGAGATAACAAAAAGATAAAATTTATTAAGAGCTATAAAAGACAAATTGTGGAAAGTCATAATAACAAACGCGCTGAGGGACACGGAACATAGAAAAAGAAGAAGCAGATTCAACAAACAAGTGCATTTATTTTTGAAACACGTCTTAATGTAGTCGTTTAGCAACTGGCGTTTTAGGGCTAATCACAGAACATGACTGACGGAGGTAAAGCGCGGCAGTTTACTTAGTTTTAAGGATTTCTGTTCACAAACGATATTTGGACAAATATTAGCGCATATATAATATAGTTAATTGACTAACACTAATTTTATGGAGGCACATATTTCTGTCAGTGAAGGTTATAGATTCTGGGAAAAACCTTAAGTGCCAATCACCCGGTTTCTCATAAGGATTTTTCTAGCGGAATGCTTCGTACAGATAAATTATTATCGTCAAGTCTTCCTTAGTGGCAATCATGATGCTAAGTAATCACACAGAAAATCGGTGGTTTTATGATAACAACTTGGAATGATAGTTCCAATCGAGTTCATTAAATTTGTTTACGTGTATACTCTCTGGAAAGTTATGATTCCGTCTATTTCCCTCAGTTATGGAAAAATAGAAGCGCAGACCAGGTTCCATAGCTCTGGGTAGCAATGGATCGAGGAGAAGGAAACAGTAAAAACCTGGAGAGGATTAATAGCATGGCAGACTGGGTTATAGAGTTTTGGTTTGCAATCAGTCTACCACAGAAAGAATTGGCAATCTACGATGTGAAAATCTCCAAGTGCTCTCTTCGAAATTGCCTTGAGCCAATATAGAAAAGTTTAACAAATAAACAAGAGGATAACATCTCATGTGGATGCAAAATCTGCAACAACGCCAAATAAGTAACTTATGATGTTCATTAAATTTACTTGTGGTACAGGGGATATCGGTTCGGAACGAGAAACCGGGGAGCCGAGTTCGAATTCCAGCTGAATCCATTGTATTCACTTACGCGCAAATACCCTTGGGAAAGGTATTAATCCGTCTCTTCCTTCCAGTTATGGGTTAAATAGCAGGAAAGTTTGGGTTCTATAGCCTTGGTCGGCAACCAGTCTACCGCAGAAAGCAATGGTAACCTACTGCGGGATAATCCTCTGCCCAGTCAGTCATGTCTCTTTCGAGACATGATCGCCCAAACGTGTTTCATGTATGGCACTTAACTGACTGACTGACTGAAGAGTAAATAGCGAAACAGATTAGATTGACAACCAGCCTAGAAAGGGTTTGATTCCGGCATGCTAGCATGCCAAAGAAACATTACTTAGGACCAAAAAATGTTACGGAATTCATCAATTGCACATGAATCAATGTGTGTTTTTGTTAACATATGCCTTTATCTATCAGAAATGTTACGAAATGGATTAAAATAATCATATTTTTCATTTATTTGTTTTTACATTTTTTATGGATATTAGTATTTGATGGTATACATGATAAAAAACAGTAGCTACTCACGCATCTACGCATCGTTCATTCAGTAATGAATTTGAAAACTTTCGGCTACATTGTATATAACAAGCTAAATTTCGCCTTCCACTACCGAGCACCTATCGGTAGAATCACCGACTGATGTCAATTCGGTCGAGTTTCAGTTCTGATTAGAAGCGATCAGATGTCTACTCGTACTGTGATACAGCGTACTACGGATGACTAATTAAATCTTTATATATATATATATATATATATATATATACACACACACACAAAAGCATGAATAATCGAGAAATGTTAGGACAATATGCATCCTCTGAACTTGCATCTCCAGAGGAAGCCGTCAATTGAGACGATGTGTCTTAGACCGCTCGACTGCAAAGGAATTTGCAGTCAGACAAAGCTCGAATAAACGCATGATTTACTGATTTTTCGTAATATTCATATCAGGTTTGTTTTCGCATCCAAATGTAAACAAAAGCAGAACAGATGTGAAATTATGTGTTTAATTATAAACAGTTTCTAATCAAATACGAGAATCCGTTAAAATATTGTTTAAACAAATAAGTTTCATATATATAACAAAGAAAATATAAAATCATAAATCTTTTCCTCTATTTGTATTTTAGTGATAAACAGCATCTAAATCGGATAAAATGCCTCCGCCGTACAAACTGTAATTTAGAATCATATCTAATAGTAAAAGACTATATATATATATATATATATATATATATATATATAAAACAGAGGAAATCTAATTAAAATATTAAAACTTATATGAATTGCATTCTAGCAATAAAATGCACGTTCATCAGCTAAAGTGCTAAGTAGAAGTTACCAAAATAGATTCGTGACACATACACAACCGGCCATAATTATTAGGCCATCCCAGTGTTTAAAAAAACAAACAAAAAAAGAACGATGTATTTCATACTAGTTTTTAATATTTATTGCCAAGTGAAACGGATGTGCGTTGTGGTGCAGTGGATATCGGCTCGGAACGAGAAATCGGGGAGCCGAGTTTGAATTCCTGTGGAACTCCTTGCGTTCACTTACGCGCAAATACCCTTGGGAAAGATATTAATCCGTCACTTCCCTCTAGTTATGGGTTAAATAACAGGACAGATTGAGTTCCATAGCCTTGGATGGCAACCAGTCTAACGCAAAAAGCAATGGCAACCTACTGCGGGATAACCTTCTGCCCAGTCGCTCTTGTCTCTTTCGAGACATGATCACCCAAAGCGTTTATCACTTATGGCACTTAACTTACTGAATAATTGTTAAAAAAAAAAAAAATAGAATGGGTTCTACAACAAGACATTTAATTTTTTTATTGCTTTCGGTTACAACCCAGAAATAGCAACCTACTCCGGGAAAAATTTAACTATTGTATATTACTTTTTTAGTCAATTACAAAAAAGTAACATTGAATATTTCAGCACTTATAAATCGAGCGGTAGCAGATAGCTATAAAAATAAGTAATGACATTCAAAATTCGCGGAACAATCAAAATTTCTTTACCGAATCTAAAGATGATCGTATTTGTGGTGTATTCGCTGGAGAAGAAAATTTATTTTCGAAATCCTTGGAGATTCTTTCGCAAACCACCGTCTTACATTATAAAAAAGCAATATAGAGAAAAGAAGGGTCTTTGCTGATTTTTATTTTGCTAGAGGCAGATGCTAATGATGTGTTGGGGTGCGAGGATAATAAAATACAGACAAGAGAGGAAACAGGAAACATGCGGCTAGATAGGAATAGACGAATAAAGGAACTACAAGAAAGAGAGAGAGAGATAAAAAAATTATATGAAGAAGTGTACACGGGGAAAATCGAAAGGTAAAGATATAAAAGAAAAACCAAACAGCTGGTTTATGTCTCGGAGGAAACGATTTCCAAAAGCAGCCATGATTTGCAGAATGTTGGACATCCTTTTTATTTATTTATTTATTTCCTTTCTGCAGGGTTGTCTTTATGACCAATACGTTCTGTTTTCAACTGTTTGGACATGATATGATTGCTGCATTTCTCGGATAACTGAAGCAGGTTATATTGGCCTAAACTTTCTTTTTTCTTTAAACGAGACTGTAGGATAACGGAAAAGATGATAAACAGATTGGTAGAAATCTGTCAGATGAAATAATTGTTTAGGTTTGGAAAGAAAGCCACACGTTCAAGAAGGAAAGACATTTTGGGACGAGTATATTTCGAAAATTTGGCAATGAAACTACGCACAAAAAAGTAACCCATAATATATACATATATATATATATATATATATGTATGTATGTAACACATCTTTCGCTAAATATTACAGGTAAGAAAAATTAATTTTATTTAGCTTTTCAAACGATCTTATATTTTATGTTTGGTGAAAGGGAAAGAGTGCAAAATTATTCATACTCTCAATAATCCCAAACCTTTTAAGCCATTTTCAAGGGGGTTTGTTTAGGTGTCGTTAATTTCATCACGTCTTGAATGCTTAAGAGATATTTTTGCGTCGTTTTGAATGCTACTACAATCGTTTATTTCAAGCCTTCGCGTGTTTCGCGCAGTCGAAATTCGAGTGAGCGTTATTTTATTTTGCAACGTGATTTACAGAATCGTGCTTAGGGTCGGCAAGTTCCATAGGAAGCGCAAGGCCCCGGGAAGCCACAAGGCTCCTTGGCTCTACAGATCTATTGTAATAAAAATAATTTAACAAAACAGTTATTACGATTAACTGGAAAATTATACTTGTATGTCGAAATAGACATCTATCAATCTGTCTGGCTCTCTAATTTCTTTATATATATATATATATATATATATATATATATATGAAATGATTTGTTTGAATATTATTTTTGATCGATACTCATATTTAAGTAGATATTCTGTTTGTAATTAAACAGTATTATATATTTATTTCTACCGGCCTGATTATTTACGATAATTTTTTATTACAAAAACACGTCATTCAGCAGGATTCGAACCTGCGACCCCTATTCACACACACACACATATATATATATAAATATTATATAATATGTTTGATAGAAGCCTTCCGGCCCCTAAGAGGCTACAATTCATTTGTAATTAAAAAAAAGAGGTACTTGAGAGGGAAATAGATTATGGATATCTGTTTCAAAATATATACAAGAACATAACATGTATATTAAAAACTTTCAAGATGTCATAAAACGTTTAAGAACATCTAGCTACTATGAGAGTCTGCGAACTTTAAAAACAAGAAATATCAACCTTGACGCCGGGCAACTTGAGATTTTGGAAAGACACGTATCGTAAGGCTCGATCCACACACACACACACAGGCATACACAAAATCTTCTGAGAATAGGTTATTTTGTTTAAAGTACCATTTATTGTGGGTTCAGTATATTTGGAGGTGGGGCAAGTTGCATTCTGCAGGTAACGGGGCTGCAAGGCGCATTCTGCTGGGGGCGCAATGTTGCTAAGCACGTCACTGGTGATTTATATAGAATCTTAGTGTTTTAGATCACGTTTATTGTTTTTGTAAATTGAGGGTAGAGATACCTCCCACAGAATGGTAGGAGGTTAGCTAGATGAAGACACAATGGCCACTAATGTCTAACCATGTGAGGTACATATGTAAGGAATGTAAATGAATAAATATCGGGTGTGACAGAAATAGTTTCTACATAATGGTAAGACATTAATCGCAGTGGTATCTTCGTCTAGCTAATGCCTTACCATTAGGTATTTCTGTCCCACCTTGTACCATTTAATTTGCATTCTTTAGATATTTGACTTCTTTTATTCATCCTTTAAACAGAAAATGTAGAAGAGTACTCCGATGTCCAGTGTAAAAGTATGTGTGTTCATCTATGTTTATTCTTTTATTAATTCTAACTGTATTAAGCGTTTTAATTTTATGTTAATATTCGTTTCACTTCAACTCTTCAAATAACTTTCAGAGATGATTTAATAATTTAGTCATCACCTTGTCCTAGAAGTGATCTAGGGCCTTATTCGGGAACGCTTTTAGAGATAGTATTTCGATACAAGCACCCCTACTCCTGTTCTTTGAATAGGTTTTTAGAAAATTGGTTCACCTTTCGGCAAGTCTCTCTTACTCCTTAGAGGCTTACTGTTCTTCCCTTTTTATCGATTCCTTCCTTCTATGGCCTTAATGAGTTAATTGTCTTAACTCTTTGGTGATTTGAATGATCAATAGCTGTGACTTTTCCTTATGCGGATACCAGATTAGCAATTTTCTGGTTGTTGAATCCGACTTGTAGTGCTTATGGTGAACTTTTTGGTAGCTGTGAGATTGGCTACTAGGATCAACAGTTGTTTAATATCGGGGTATTTGTGGTGTCATTGTATGAGTTCACTATGAGTAGACAGCTGTTTGTGTTCGCTCCTAATCATTTAAACGTGTCTTCAAATAGGCTATTTGTTTGCTGATAAAACGAAACCGTATATAGTCTCTAACATTTAGTCCTTTTGAAATTGCGGCTCGGTTAAATGAGAGAACGTCTTATTTATCATCTCTTCACTCAATGTGAGGTGCTTGTATCTTTTTTTTTTAGATAAAACAGAACATAATTCTTAGGGAAAATATGTAAAGTAAAAGTTCAAATGTAAACTGGCTAAAAGGGTATTAGCATGTAAATGAGTGTAATAAACTCTACTGTAATTCGAACTCGGCAAACTCAATCTGAGTCGCTATCCATTACGTCACCAAAGGTGAACGGTAGCCTAAATATATATATTATTGCTGAAGGTAACGGACAAGGAAATGCGGACACGTACTTTTATAATTTTTTCCTCATTTCAAATCAATCGCTTTTACCTGATATTCAAATTTGCCTTGAAAAAAACTTGAATAAGACAAAAACAAGAGCAACACTCGTCCCAAAAAAACAAAAAAACACGACCCCAACGCGAGTGGTACCAAAATGGAGGATCGATTTACTATAACGTTGTATGAGGAAATGAGCCCACCTCACTAAAATAGTTTAAATATTGAAATTTTTCCATTTTGTTTTTTTATAATCGTTTAACGTAAAAATCGATAAGACTGCACTGAAAAAAAGTGAAAAAAAAAATGAAAAACAACAAATTTAAAGGTGGTAGTAGTCTCCTTCAGGTCCGCCCAAGAACCTTGTATTGATAGTTTTTTTTTCATGATATTAAAAATGCATTATAGTTTACTGGAGCTGACATCTCAATAAAGTAGAATATTCTGCTTTTCAGGTATTTTGATCACTATGCTTGAGGGAATTATCTTTTGCCGTTTTGTCTGTATAAATTGTAAAAATGGATACAATTGTTGCTGGTCCTATCGCTCTAATCGGCTCTGGATGATCTTGGTCACAGATGTTTGCGGTTCCCCTAGTGTAAAAGTGAAATATTTTCCAGTGCGCATATTGACCCGCTCTATTATACAGTGATTTATATTTCGAGTGCTAACACTGTGCAACCTAATACAAAATGACCAATCGTGTCTGGATAGTTATCACAAAACCTGTATTTCGGTTTAACACAATTTTACAGTATATCTGATTGGTCATTTCTGCCTATCAGGTCATGTGCAGCAAGAAGTAAACCTTCGGTTTCGGCTTTTAACCCTGCAATACGTAAACATTAATGAGTTGTGACGGTACGAGCAGATTAATGACAACGAAGAGGGTTATCGTGCCATTGTTTCTGTATTTGGTACATTGCATTTTATTTTATTATAATCTTATGGTCCCAAGCAAGGCAGTTTACTGCTACTGTTGTGCAGAGGGTTACATAGAAGGAAGGTTATGAGAATGAGTGGCAGGTTTAGGGTGTTTCAGGAAGTGGGTAAAAGATGGATGAGAATACTGATGAGAGTGGAGTAGAGGGAGAAAGGAGCATGTGAGAGAGGAAGCAAGTTATTGAGATGGAAGATGACTATTGACTTTACATTTAAATTCTTGGAGATTGTAACTGACGGAGAAGCAAGTAAACGGAAGTGGATTTCTCAGGCGGGAAGTGCGAGAAAAGCTACTGGAGTAGAATTTGTGTTTACATTTAATTGGCTTAACAGTAAAAGGGTGGAACCTAGTTGCTAATCTCGTGGCTCGAGTAAATTCATATGTAGGGGGCACCAGTGAGCTAAGTTCATCGAAGCAGAAGCCGTGAAAGTATTTGTCGAAGAAACACAGGGAAGCCACATTGAACCGGTGAGAAATTGACTGTATCTGAGCTGCCAAGTCGAGATCGTTCACATTACAGATTCTCTGTTGTATTTTGTCAAGGAACTCTAGTTGGATAGCAGGAGCAACAGACCAGATATGCAGCAGTAATCAATGCATGGGCAGATGGTAGATTTAGATATGTGCAGGAATGTTTCAGATGGGAAAAACTTCCTGGCCCTACACAGAGAACCGATTTTCTTAGCAGTGGATTTAGATATGGATTTTATATAGTCATTCCACTTGAGGTATATTGTGAGAGTTAACCCGAGACTTTCCTTTTTTTAGGTTCTTTCCTGCTGCACTAGATATATTATGATTTAATTGCACTTCTTCATCTAATAAAAATTTCTTTTTGAATTTATTCAGTATTAAAGAAAATAAAAATGTGCCTCTTAAGATGTCTGGAGGAATTAAAGTCTTTTATAATAAGAAAGTTTCGCACGATCAGTTAAGGTCACATTGATCTGTCTGACCTAATAATACATGTGGCCATGAAATTTTATCTAATTTTTCCGTTCTGCAAGCCGCGTTGTTTATATTTAATGAGAATCAGTACAATTGTCATATTAAGTAGAAATGATGTTTCTCTTTAAATTAGTGATAAAATTGATTTATATTGTCAACTGTGATTTTCTCTATGTGTATTCGTGAATACAAGGAACGAAATGATAGAAGAGGTTTGAGTGTAAACGCTTCTATTATATAAAAAAATGTCTGATATTTTTTTTGTTTGTAAAAAACAATATGCGGGTTGGAAAAATCTTTGTAAAACGCCTTTTAAATGGGATCATCTGATGAATGTTTAGTCAATGTGAAATATTTCAGATGTGTAAACGATCCCTATATGTTCTTCGTCTTATTCTCTCAAATTCCGATCCATATTTCATATATATTTTATAAAAATGTTTTGTTAAATAACATTGACAAGTTCTGTTTATGAATTGAAACTTTTTTAATAATATTTTTTCAAATTTCCAAAGTATTCGCTATATATTACCGATACATTTGCCAAACTTCATATTTAATTTTATATTATTTTTCCCCTAGTGCTTTCGAATATTGTTACATCCGTTTTCAAGAGTTTGGCTTTTATTGCTGCGTTCTCACGTTTGATAGAACTAATTTCATGTCACACAAAATGACCTCACTTAAACGGCCAAACTGAATTTTTTATGTGTATATAAATGTCTGTTGTGGTGTACTGGATATCGGCTCGGAACGAAAAACGAAGAGCCTAGTTCAAATTCCATTCAAATTCATTGCCTTTTCTCACGCGCAAATACCTTTGAGAAGATTTTAATGCGTTTCTTCTCCCTCTAGCTATTGGTTAAATAGGAGAACAAGTTGGGTTCTAGAGCCTAGGTTGGTAACCAGTCTACCGCAGAAAGAAATGGCAGCCTACTACGGGAAAATATTCTACCCAGTCAGTCATGTTTCCTTCGAGACATGATCTCCCTAGCGTGTATCACGTATGACACTTAACTGACTAACTGAAAAGACATATAAGATAAAGAAACACTTCAAATTCTGGATTCTATTGAAATAAAAGAAAATATTAGAATTTATTTATAGTGGACCATATTTTGTAGTGTTTTAAAATTCCGAATTAAAAAATGCTATTCTAAGAAAAAACAATTTTGTTTACAAAGTGATTTAATTGCGAGATTATACAAGGCAAATTTGCATATAGGTTCTTAGGATTTACCATTCTTGGCAGACTTTCTATTAACAAAATGCAGGATATTTAATAACAACATTGATGGAAACAAACGAAATGAAATACAGTCTAAGTGGAATACAATCTAACTGAAATCGCCAGATTGTACACCCAAAACACAAAAATATTTTTATCTAAAATCTACATAACGTCTTACATGCGCACATGTGTAGTCCCATCAACGTAAACCTAAAAATACGAAAGGACGAAACGTATCAGACAAAAACTATATATACATATATATAATTGTGAAATTATTTGTTTGAACATTAATTTGTATCGATACTCGTATTTAAGTAGATTTTTTTTTTCCAATCAAACAGAATATATATATATTTATTTCTACCGGCCTGATTATTTACGATAAATTTTTGTTACAGAAAAGCGTTGTTTGAATTAATCAAGTGATTTGAACCAAAGAGTTGTGTATCTGATACGTGGCTAAAGCCCAGCCGAACAGAAATTTGAGATAGTGATATTTCTTTTTAATCGTTTCACCCCAATCAAGATGGTAACGCCACTGATGCGCACGTGGGTACATAAGAGTAAAAGTTTAGGCAGGAAGAGAGTGAAGATAAAGACGAACCAGTTACAGGGGGTGTCAGAGAAAGGGCAAGCGAAGGATGGGAACACAGGTGTGAAGATAGCTACGAAGGTCGAGAGAAATGAAAAGAACAAGATATACGCGGTAATGTAAAAAGGACGAAGGAAGGACTTCAGTCAAGTGGATAAGAGCTGGGAATTGACAACTGATACAGTGATATCCGTAAGAAACATGGCGCATGAAGCTCGAACAATCTACCCCGGTGGACAAAATACATGGTTTAGTTAAAAATTCCAAACATCTGAAGAAGGGCGGAATACAAAACGGCCATAACATCGTTAACACGTTAGCAAAAATGTGGACAAACGTCCAAACAGTGCAAATAGCGTAAATAAGAGGAAATCGGTTTTTCTCGGTCATTTTTAAAAATAATTTCTTCTCAAACAATGCATTAAAACGACTAAGTCACAAGAGGTTACTTGGTGGGAAAAAAATTTGAAAACAAAATAAAATTATGAAAGAACAGGAACAATCGAATAGTAACCAAGAAGATAGTAGATTACGACTGTCAATGCATTTAAAATGTTTGAATATCAAAGTTGTCCGGGAAGTCTCAAGATTAGCCAGGAAAGTCTCAAGATGAAATGGAAACTTCAAGATTAGCCAGGAAAGTCTCAAGATTAGCCAGGAAAGTCTCAAGATTAGCCAGGAAAGTCTCAAGATTAGCCAGGAAAGTCTCAAGATTAGCCAGGAAAGTCTCAAGATTAGCCAGGAAAGTCTCAAGATTAGCCAGGAAAGACCTCAAGATTAGCCAGGAAAGTCTCAAGATTAGCCAGGAAAGTCTCAAGATTAGCCAGGAAAGTCTCAAGATTAGCCAGGAAAGTCTCAAGATTAGCCAGGAAAGTCTCAAGATTAGCCAGGAAAGTCTCAAGATTAGCCAGGAAAGTCTCAAGATTAGCCAGGAAAGTCTCAAGATTAGCCAGGAAAGTCTCAAGATTAGCCAGGAAAGTCTCAAGATTAGCCAGGAAAGTCTCAAGATTAGCCAGGAAAGTCTCAAGATTAGCCAGGAAAGTTTCAAGATTGTTTTCAGAAAAGTCTCAAGATTAGCCAGGAAAGTCTCAAGATTAGCCAGGAAAGTCTCAAGATTAGCCAGGAAAGTCTCAAGATTAGCCAGGAAAGTCTCAAGATTAGCCAGGAAAGTCTCAAGATTAGCCAGAAAGTCTCAAGATTAGCCAGGAAAGTCTCAAGATTAGCCAGGAAAGTCTCAAGATTAGCCAGGAAAGTCTCAAGATTAGCCAGGAAAGTCTCAAGATTAGCCAGGAAAGTCTCAAGATTAGCCAGAAAGTCTCAAGATTAGCCAGAAAGCCTCAAGATTAGCCAGGAAAGTCTCAAGATTAGCCAGGAAAGTCTCAAGATTAGCCAGGAAAGTCTCAAGATTAGCCAGGAAAGTCTCAAGATTAGCCAGGAAAGTCTCAAGATTAGCCAGAAAGTCTCAAGATTAGCCAGGAAAGTCTCAAGATTAGCCAGGAAAGTCTCAAGATTAGCCAGGAAAGTCTCAAGATTAGCCAGGAAAGTCTCAAGATTAGCCAGGAAAGTCTCAAGATTAGCCAGGAAAGTCTCAAGATTAGCCAGGAAAGTCTCAAGATTAGCCAGGAAAGTCTCAAGATTAGCCAGGAAAGTCTCAAGATTAGCCAGGAAAGTCTCAAGATTAGCCAGGAAAGTCTCAAGATTAGCCAGGAAAGTCTCAAGATTAGCCAGGAAAGTCTCAAGATTAGCCAGGAAAGTCTCAAGATTAGCCAGGAAAGTCTCAAGATTAGCCAGGAAAGTCTCAAGATTAGCCAGGAAAGTCTCAAGATTAGCCAGGAAAGTCTCAAGATTAGCCAGGAAAGTCTCAAGATTACCAGGAAAAGTCTCAAGATTAGCCAGGAAAGTCTCAAGATTAGCCAGGAAAGTCTCAAGATTAGCCAGGAAAGTCTCAAGATTAGCCAGGAAAGTCTCAAGATTAGCCAGGAAAGTCAAGATTAGCCAGGAAAGTCTCAAGATTAGCCAGGAAAGTCTCTAAGATTAGCCAGGAAAGTCTCAAGATTAGCCAGGAAAGTCTCAAGATTAGCCAGGAAAGTCTCAAGATTAGCCAGGAAAGTCGCAAGATTAGCCAGGAAAGTCGCAAGATTAGTCAGGAAAGTCGCAAGCTAGTTTCACAAGCAGAAAGTGTTAAGAAAAAAAATGCTAGCATATAACTTATTCTTATCTCTAACTAATTTGAAAATGCTGGAATTAGTGCACATTAATTCTACCAACCATTTACCTGTAAGCAAGAATATTTACTGGGCTTCAAAGTATACATTTTCTTTGCTCTGATGAGAGTTGGCCGTTAAAAAGATTCAGATGCAATTTAATCATCGTTATATTTACAATGGGCACGTGGCCGAGCAACGGTTAGAACGTTTGCTCTCTAACCAGGAGATACGGGTTCGATTTGTCAGGAAGCTGACTTCATAATGTTTTCGGTCTATCCAGCAATCCCAGCTCGCTTCGCCGATAAAAGAACCATACTACATGTTGACCAAAGCTTTCTAAGTTGAACTGGATAGACGGAACTCTTGTGTTTGTGCAAGCACAAATACACAAATCGTCGTGCCCGAGGGTTTGAGCGTGCTGCCCTTGTTCAGACTTGATAACACGTTCTCTTTCAAGGTGTTTGTAATAGCGACTGGATAGCCGCCCTAGAAGATAGGCATCCTCGGATACGAACAGTCAGCCGTTATTATATTTACCATCTGACAATGTTTTTGTTATCCTCCTTTCAGCAGTTGTGAATAGTTTATCGCTTGCTAAAATTTAATTTTTAATATATATATATATATATATATTCACTTTTAAAAAAATACTGCCGTATTGCTTTCTTTGGAGCAAGAATTTCTATTTTAATTACGCTCGTCGTGCTTGGTGCAGTACATGTTCATTTGTTTTACGGTGCAAAAATTGGAATAGGAGGCTCAGGTTCAAGTTTCAGCCACGTCTTTTGCGGTCATTTCGTCCTGATGTCCTTGGGAGTATCTATTCATTTGCGAATATATTATATCGGCCTCTGTTCACTGAAGTTTCACAAGAAGGGGTTCATCAGTTTTATCTTTAAAGATATTAGTCTAGTTGACTTTTTCTGCAAAGTTTTGAATTCAAACTTCACTCGGTGCCGAAATACAAGGTTCGAATTTAAATAACCTGACAAGGGTTAGTATGTCGTAAAAATCAATCTAACCTAACAGCTCAAATACATTACAATTATTCTAATCTCTTTCCACAAGAAGTTATAGCAATTCACAGATAACAAAGCAAATATTCTGTGAAAGACATGATCGATTATATCCACAAGGTACATGACCTTTTAAGAAAGGTGATAGCATTTGATTTTCTTAAATGACGCACTGCGTCTTTCCACCAATTTTCTTTAATCGTTTCCTTGATCTTCAACGATATCAATCGGATGTAGAATACCAGTCTGCGTTTTAGGATAAAACTCAACAGAAATTAAGGTTAAAAGAAAAAACTTTTGATAATCAGTGGGAACCAACAGAACATAATCTAAGCAACAAGACTTGGGTTTTAGACTGCAAGCGTTTGAGAAAGCACAGCACGCGGAATGTTTCAACTGCTAGTTAAGCGGGGCTTATTTTGGGAAGATATTTAAATAATCCAGAACTTAGAATCTAAAGGACAGGATACATTAATGTAGTTAAAGAGTAAATTTCTGTTTGGTTTCGGTTCCACCGTTTGCTTCACTCGTGGGTTTGAAGCTTCCAGACAAATATAAACAGAGTCTTAACTCAGTGCTCTCTCTCAGTTGCGCACGTCACCAGAGTCACAATAAAAACTGCCAATCATTGTCTCAGACCCATTTTATGGACAAAAAGCCATTGCCGACGCACCAATCATCACCGTCGGTCTCATTCCCACTCAGCATAAAATGACTGGTCAAAGAAAGGAATGCTCTTCGACCTAATTTGTGAGGACGCAGTTGACGAGACGACAAACTCTCTAGCGTGGGTTACGTACGCATTCATCACAACTCAGCAGCCCGACAAGCAAAACACCTTGGACGCTTTGGCTCGGGTAAGTGTGAATGTTTCTCGTCACAATGGTGGCAACTAGATTGGCATCTAGGTCCCAGCATTTTACTGTTGAAACAGTTAAATGTAACCTGCACTTCTACTCGAAGAGTTTCTTTTCTCGCACTTCCCGGCAGTGGAAATCCTTTTAGTTTACTTACTTCGCTAATAGATCCAATCACCAACATTTTAAATTCAATATCAATCGTCATCTTCTAGATTTCTGAAAACCGTTCATCCTTTATCCTTCTCTCAATACTCCCTGTAACGTGTCTTTTCTTTAGCTGTGAACCCCTGCGCACAAGTGACCGTCCTGCTTTACGAGGATGAATGATTTAAAGAATAAAAAAGATACACAGATGACAGTGTTGATAGAATGTATAGAGAGTTTACTACGTGAACTCTCAATGGAATATAGTAAAGTTGGAGTTTTGTTTAACGGCATATCAACCATTGTGGGTTATTTAATGCCAAAAAGGTGGAGTCTTAAAATATTTTTTATAATGTTTAGCTATAGTGAAAAGGTGGATGTAACAAAATTCTATTGAAAACTTTGTTTTTATTTATTTTAGTAAACTGAAAAAGTCTCCTACTTGTGTATTCAAAAATGTTTTGCTGAGAATTGTTTTTACTTAAAAAAAAATGTTATGATAATAACATTTTTCCAAAAATGTATTATTAGTAATGTTTTTCTTTAAAAAATGTATATATTTCTATAAAGGTCTATCTTTATGTATATATTTCTTTAAAAGTATTTTTTATACTTTTGAAGTGTTTTGACCCCAGTTTGGGGGTTATTTATTTGCCAATAGCTGGGACCCTAACAGCTGCTACCACTTCGTGTCAGAGTGGACCTGAGAACAACAGCAATTAAGAGGTGGTTTCATGCCCCTTCCAACCTCCCAATAAAGGCCTTACTGCTGGATGCAGTTTAGTCATACCCAGGACAAGAAATATAGTAAAGTAAAGCGAGCAAAAAGGACTAAACGTCAATTGAAGATATATACCTGGTTGGGGGGAAAAAAAGAACAGTGCAAGACACGAACTACGAATTGGAAACATCAAATTCAAGTCTGAAATGTATTTAAATATCTATACAGAGGAAGATTGAAGACGCATTGGAGAGAAGTCTTCCATTTCTAAGCAAAGAACTAAAATTAAAAAAATCCCCCGCAAAAAAAAAAACAACAAAAAAAAAACAAGAACACTCATTAAAGAAAAAAGAATTATCAAATCTATCATGTCATATCGGTCTTTTTGAGGCAAGGGGGTGCTGAACAACCTCCTCAATGATGCAGTACACTTATTGTAATAAAAGTAAAAAGTGTTTTTTTTTTTAAATAGTGTTGAGAATATCATCGACTACACATGTGACTAATGAGGAAATGTTACGGACATTTGGAATCAGAAAAAGACAGTTGAAATTTCTAGTGAAAATAATGAAAAGGACCTTGAAAAATAAAACACTCACAGGATTTACTGAGGGCGAAAGGAACAAAGGAAAGCAGCGCATAACCTAACTAACGCGATAGTGCAAATAGTTGACAAAACAGAGGAATAACAAAAAACAGATTTTACTAAAATGTACAAAAAAGAGGCAGATGATAGAACGGTGTGGGAAGCCATGATCGTTCATTTCCTAAAAGAACAAGACACATAGAAAAAATTCTAATCTGAAAAGCGAAGAACTATTTGAAATGTTCATAACACTCAGTTCTTGAAAACCTTAATGTAAAGTATCAATAAAATAGAATGACCAATATATTTCTGATCGGAAAATAAAAACAAAAATCCACTATTTACAAAAACGCCAAATTAAATCTAAATTTGTATTTGTTCTACTTCTGAGGTGAGGTTTTATTTACATCATTCGGACTATTATACGAATATTTATTGCCCTGTTTACGACATTTCGGTCAGTGTACGCTCCAGCCTTCTTCAGGTGCAAGAAATATTGAACCGAATCCTTTATTTCGATCACTGAGGTATATTCTCATTGAATGTGCAATGCTAATTCTGGTAGCAATGTAGTTATCTTTCTTTAACTTAACTCTCAAGTCAATTATTTCTGAGTACATATGGACCTATGGATACAGACGTTGGTTAGTTTCAGTTAGTTGACCCTAAGAGTTGTGAATTCAGCAGTGTTGAACAAATAACTTACAGTTAAGTTTAAGAGAAATAACTATATGTCTAGCAGAAGTATCATCGCACATGAAATGAGAATGATATGCCCCAGTGATCGAAAAAAGTTTCAGTTCGAAATTTCGAGCAACTAAAAAATGATGAAGTGTACAACGGCCGAAACGTCGTAAGCATGGCAATAAAAATGAGAACAATAATCCGAACAATGTAATTGTAAATGGTTTAAAATAAAGAAAAAAGTGTACGCAGAATTAGAGTTAAAAGGAGCCTGTGATTATTTCCCGTCATGGCTTAAGAAATTTTGGTATTCAAATGCTAATTTACAAAGGAATGTCTTTCGTCTTTAAGACTGGCACTGCAGACTTCATTATCGTAATATTTTCACGTTTAGTCTTCTCTACGGCACTATAGCCATATATTAGTTTGTGTACGACAAATTTCTCGCATGGTTTGATTTGTAGAAATAACAACATTGTGGAAGTAATTTACTCGCAAGAACATACAAGTTTGGTAGTATAAATATTATTACCCGACAGCAAGTCGTCTGTCATGGTCATTCACAAAAAAGAACAAACTATAAAAGAATGCAATGTAACTCATTAAACTATAGAACATACAATTTCTAAACACTATTTTTCTTTTTCTCTCTTTCGATTTCACTTTTTTCTTTTTCTAATTATTTTTCTCTTTTCCCGTGTTTCCTAGTATTTATTTACATTTTTGTTGTATAGTTTGTTGAAGCATATTTATTTCTCTGTTGGCTATTTTTGTTTTGTGTGGATTGTATATAATATTTTCTAGAAATCCACTATCTTTTAAGATTTTTCCATAGTTATTTTGATTTTGTTAAAGAGGGTTACACGAGAAGGATTATCAGAAAGCCACCGCTTAATTGATTGTGAGATCTGCTTGTTTATGGCAGTTGGTTGAAAGATATCTAAACTTATTTATAAATGGAACTTTGTGTGTGTGTGTGTGTGTGTGTATCCGTTACCTATAGACTCCAAAACGGCTGAACCGAATTTCTTGAAAATTTACACAGTTGTACTATACGCGTCTGCGAGTGTTCTTAGCTAGGTTTTGTGTCGAGGTACCCCGATAAATATCTAAAATCGATAATCGAAAAATCGGGTTATAGAAGGAGTGGTCCGATTTTAAACAAATTTGATATACTCGTATACAAAGACATAAGAAACGATATTCAGAAATTTCAAGGTTGCAGTTCTTACAATAGTGCAGAAAATCGATTATATATATATATATATAAATCGATACCAGGAAATCAAAATTTGACTTACATTCATCAACATTTGATTCGTCCGGGAAATCCGCACCCAACTTCCCACCTAGAACTGGGGCTCAACAGAGGGAAGTACACATTAACCCCCTACTGGCGTTTAACCTAATTTCAAAGCCTGATCCCCATAAGGCGAGCGAAGGTGACAGTTATAATCGTTGTCCTGATGAAATGTGCCCCCGGAAATCTCTTCTGTCCTTTCCAAAATCCACACCAACTCTGTTTTTTCTTCCCTACGTCCTGAAAGTAATCCTCTGTGGTTCCTGTATTTAAAAACTTTTGAAAACCCTCAGACTCCTCTAATTATCTCCCTATCAGCCTCCTAACGATTTTTGGCAACGTTTTCAATGCTATTATCACAGCCTCCTCTCCAATAAACAGTATGGTTTCCACTTCACTAGGTTTCCTGCTGATATGCGGTATTTTATCGGAATCCTGGTGTGTACACACACACACACACACACACACACACACAAGGATCTCGATAAAAACAGCGAAGCTCGAGCTGTTTCACAAGCTTTTTCCAATTGGCAGAATCTACCATACCGGCCTTCTACACAAGCTACAGGACTATGGTATAACTGGACGGTTGTTTGGTCGAATCCAGTCGTTCCTTTCAAATCGCGTAATGAAGATAGTATTAAATAGGTATGCTTCCAGATACTCTCATAAGAACGCAAGGCTCTGTTCTAGGTACTACGCTTTTTTCTGATCAACTATCTCCCTGATGTAATCAGATTCCAAGTAGGCATCCACGCTGACGACACCGTATTTACTTCCGCCTAGATAAGAAATCTTCCGAGGCTGACAAAGTAAACCTCGCTGTTGATCTTGAAGAGGACCTCAAATCTGTGGTGGACGGGAGTAAAAAATGGCTCGTAAATTTTAATGCTTCCAAAACGAAGCTGTTATCCCTTAACTACAGTAAAGAATCGCTCTGACACTCATCAGCATAGATCAGGCTAATCTCCCTGAATGCATGACACTGCGTCTCTTTTGCCTATCAGCCAACCTCAAGTAGAATGACAATATTGAATCCATAGCTAAATCTGCTACTAGGAAGATCGGTTCAGGGCAAGAAAGTTTTTCTCGTGTGAATACATCTTACACATACACAAAATCTTCCATCCGATCATGCATTGAATACTGCTGTCACATCTAGCCGAATTCCCCTGCTATTCATCTCGGGATCCTTGACAAAATCCAACGGAGAATCTGCAATGCAATTGATCCCGACCTGGTAGCGCAACTCCAGCCACTTTCTCGCTGACGCAATGTGGTTTCCCTCTGTTTCTTCTACAAATACTTTAACGGTTTTTGCTCCGATGAGCTTAGATTCCTGGTCCACTCTCTGCATGCATTTATTAGAGCTGCTAGAGACAGCTATAATATATGGAAGAAACATTAAGGCAGGCACGTTATATCATGGTAAATCGGAGGCATAGGCATATTTCAGGCAAACCATCATCAGCTTCCGTCTTTATTTGACAAAATAAATAAAATAAAGACGGAAGCTGATGATGGTTCGCCTGAAATAGGCCATACTTCCGGTTTACCATGAAATAACGTATCTGCCTTAATTTTTCTTATATTTACACTATATGTATTTATATACATATATATTTAGAGCTCTGTTAGAGATTCAGCCTACAATTGTATGTACAGGATACTCTTTTGGATTCTTCTATACCCACAGTGCATGCTTATATATATATATATAGAGAGAGAGAGTACAGCAGAAAATGTGTTTTAAAATATTTTCCTTAAATAAAGCTTCTTCTGAGATTTTTTTAAAGACAAGATATGATATTTTTTACCATAAAGAATGAGAGCATACGGGGATGTTGTTTGCGGGGTTTGATTCTTATTAGTTAGATATGTGTTACGTGTAATAAAGTGATTATTATAGAGGATTATTTTAAACATAAGTATGTATAGGAACGCTTGTAATAGTCTCGGCTCTGCTTGGTAAATTGACCTTGTATCAAACACGACCGAAGTCGCCACAATTTAAATATAAGAAGGTTGGATGTTGAAATGAGGAAGGATAAAATGTTTCGTCTGTACATTAAAGTAAAATTTTATTAACATAATAACAAAATTGTAAGAAGAAAAATATGAGTGAATTTCTTTCACTGAACTCTATAACATAATTGCGAGATGAAAAATGTTAATTGAGAAAATGCATGCAGTTTTTAGTTAAAATATTTCAAAGAAGTTTAGAGCTCATGGTGATAGTAGTAAGTAGCTAAGTGTCTCTGGCGTATGCTGATAGTCGCAGAATGTAAAGCCTTATGTCCCTTCCCCTTTTTTGATAAGTTGACGACAGCGTTAGAATGAAGGCAAAACAAATTAAGAAATTTTACTTAGAGTGTTCTGTTGTTGTTTACTTTGGCGGCGTGGAGAGAAAATGAAGAAAATAAAATTGTAAACAAAGGCGAGACGTGACCGAGTCAGCTTGAAGTTTCTCCCTTACATTTTGAGATGCTATCAGATACCGCTCCCATTCTGACTGCATTTGACCGGTCACCGAACGTAGTTTAAGTAGTGAAGTCTATGAAGTGACCGGCTCTGGTAGGCATTTTCTTTATGCGTGAAAAAAATTATATCAATATATCAATTTTCGATTTCCTATTCAATCAGGATCCTGAATTTTACTATTCGCTGATATGTGAAATTTTACTTGGTCTGGGTTTTTCCAAAATGTTTTTAATCGTTTCAATCCGATTTTGTGGGTGTACAATTTTACTTTGTGTGTTTTAGTTGACTGTTGGATGATATAGGATTTGTATCCTATACGCTTGTATGTATGTATGTATGTATACATCTATCTATGTATACATCTATCTATGTATACACCTATCTATGTATGTATGTATGTATATATATATATATATACCTATCTATCTATGTATGTATGTATGTATATATACCTATCTATCTATGTATATACCTATCTATGTATGTATGTATATACCTATCTATCTATGCAAGTATCTATGTATGTATCCATGTATGTATGTATCCATGTATGTATGTATCCATGTATGTATGTATCCATGTATGTATGTATCCATGTATGTATGTATCCATGTATGTATCCATGTATGTATGTATCCATGTATGTATGTATCCATGTATGTATGTATCCATGTATGTATGTATCCATGTATGTATGTATCTATGTATGTATGTATGTATCCATCTATGTATGTATGTATGTATGTATGTATCTATGCATGTATGTATGCATGTATGTATGTATGCATGTATGCATGTATCTATCTATGTATCTATCTATCTATGTATCTATCTATGTATGCATGTATCTATCTATGTATGCATGTATCTATCTATGTATGTATGTATCTATCTATCTATGCATGTATCTATCTATCTATGCATGTATCTATCTATCTATGCATGTATCTATCTATCTATGCATGTATCTATCTATCTATGCATGTATCTATCTATCTATGTATCTATCTATCTATGCATGTATCTATCTATCTATGCATGTATCTATCTATCTATGCATGTATCTATCTATCTATGCATGTATCTATCTATCTATGCATGTATCTATCTATCTATGCATGTATCTATCTATCTATGCATGTATGTTTCTATCTATGCATGTATGTTTCTATCTATGCATGTATGTATCTATCTATGCATGTATGTATCTATCTATGCATGTATGTATCTATCTATGTATGTATGTATCTATGTATGTATGTATGTATCTATGTATGAATGTATCTATCTATGTATGTATCTATCTATGTATGTATCTATCTATGTGTGATAATACAAGTGCCAAGTCCATGAAAACGATGGACGATTTCTTTTAAGTATGTGTATAAGAAAAAAGCTTTAAATGGTAAAAAGATGTGAATGTGTGTTCGTTGGTCGGTGACGTTGGTGTATACGAGAAAAATAAAACGAAGTAAATTTCCGTATATGTTTGTAGCCCTTTTTTTGTTATTTTAAAAAATAAATGAATTCGAATGTAATCGTTCATTGAATTAATTTGTATGTTTTATACTAGTACACTTATGTATTATTTAGACATTAAAATCTTATATTTAAGCAATATAAAGTAATAAAACTATTCGGAAATATTATATGCATTTTTTATGTACTGAATGTAAAAATTTCTTGAATTTTTATGTGCAATTCTTAGAACTATTATGTTAATATATAATATGCGTACTGAATTATTTAGATTAATATTTGGAAATATTAAATATATATATAGGAATTAAATATATTATTCTCAATGTTCAAGAGGAAATATTGTTTTCATTTTAAGAGTTTTTTTTTAACAGGCGATGATGCTAAGCTGTCATTGAAAAATAAAACCGTGTTTGGTATCGTTACAGTTCGCCGCCTCTGTTTTCATAAATGTGAGAGAAGAATATTCTTTATCGGAACTACGCATGCGCAAAAAGCGGAAACGGGAAATTTATCTGATAATGTCGCGTTGACATTATGCAAAATGTTAAACCTGTTGATTTGTCAGGAAAACAAGGTATTTTTCTCATTGTAAAATTTCGCACATCTGCTAACCTTCACATCCCTTAGAAATGATTTTGCAAATTAGAGAAGTACTGCTAACGAGGGGGTATGAAAAATGTTTGGTCAGTTTAGATGTCTCTCATATAAACTTTCGGCACCTCGACGTTTTGTAATGGTTAGTAAGCTTGCTTTGCTAGAATTATTACAATTTTTTTTTGTTATCGTGTCTCCCCAAGAAAGGCATTTTACTGTCACTGTGGAGCAGGGGGTTTCATAGAAGGTAAGTTACGAGAAAGAGTGACAGCTTACAGGGGGTGTTAGGAAGAGGGTAGGAGAAAGATAATACTGATGAGAGTGGAGTGAACTAAAAGGAGAGAGAGAGAGAGAGAGAATGCAAGTTAGTGTGATAGGAGATGACTATTGACTTTACATTTGAATTCTTGAAGATTGTAACTGTCGGAAAACCAAGTAAACGGAAGGGAATTCCATAGGCGGAAAGTGCGAGTGAAGAACCTGTGGGAGGAGAATTTGGTTTCACAATAAAAGGGTGGGACCTAGTTGCTAATCTTGTAGCTCGAGTAAATTCATGTATGTGGTGTGCCAGTGAGCTAAGTTCATCTGAGCATAAGCCATGAAAGTATTTGTAGAAAAGACATGGGGAAGCCACATTGCGCCCGTGAGAAAGTGACTGTATCCGAGCTGCCATGACGGTATCGGTCGCATTACAGATCCTCCGCTGAGTATGATCCTCACTGGATGCTCCATAATGTCGGGGTTGTGTTAAATAGAAAAGTATAGCTAGAATGTAAGTGTTATGTTTTTAATGTACAAAGAAATCGAGGTAGCAATGAAAAAAAAGTATTTACTCAAACCAGTTTTACATATTCAGTTAGTTAAGTGCCGTACATGATACACGCTTGGGCGATCATGTCTCTTTCGAGACATGACTGACTACTACTGTTTCTATGAAAAAAATGTATTAACAACCATGAAGATTTGTACACGCCTGAACTATATTTTAAAGTCTGTACGACAGATTTGTGCAATGGATATCGGCTCGGGATGAGAAGTTGGAGAGATAAGTTCAAATTCTAGTTGAATTCGTTGCATTTATATAGAAAATGTATTAGTCCATCTATTCTTTCTCTTAGCTATGGGTTAAATAGCAGGACTGGGTTCTATAACCTTGGTTGGCAACCAGTATAGGGGTGAAAATAATGACAACTTACTGAAGAAAATCTTCTCTTCGGTCAGTCATATCTATTTAGAGACATAATCACCCAAGCGTTTATCACTTAACTGACTGCCTGACGACAGGGAGAGCACCTTAAGATCGAAAAACGGAGGCTTCTCTGACACGCTGTTCAGCTAACAGCCTGAAAAGCTAAGCACTAATCAGTGTGGCGTAAAGCAAGACAAAGATACTTCATTAGAAATTAATAACAATTCTTAAACCTTCGAACAAAATCGCTAATGAAAATAGAAACATACAAAAAGGATACAAGCAAAACAAAGCCCGTTCTTTATCTTGACTAGCAGTATGGCCAGGCGTTGCTCGGGTGTAATGAAAGTTTTAAAACTAATTCATGGTCTTGGAGCTCAGACTCATCCTAAAGAATATTTGTGTGAAGTTCGGTGAGAATTGGATAAAAATTGTGGATTTTTATAAAGGATAAACAGACAGATAAACAGACACACACACAAACATCTTGCCTTATATATATATATATATATATATATCATCGATTTTCTGCACTATTGTAAGAACTGCAACCATGAACCTTCTGAATATCGTTTCTTATGTCTTTGTCTATGAGTGTATCAAATTTGAGTAAAATCGGACCACTCCTTCTATAACCCGATTTTTTCGATTATCGATTTTCAATATTCATCTAGGGTACCTCGACACAAAACCTAGCTAAGAAAACTCGCAGCCGCTTATAGTACAACTGTGTAAATTTTCAAGAAAATCGGTTCAGCCATTTCGGAGTCTATAGGTAACGGATACACACACAAAGCTTCATTTATAAATAAGTTTAGATATTAGTTTATAGCAGTCTCGCGCGATATAACATATGTCATCGCACATCGATCGACTTGTATGTTTCATATAGTTATACCTACATGAATATACGGACTCTACATACACTCCTATATATATTCAATGACGTATGGAAAGGAAATGAGTTCTCCGTGCTCCCGTCAGCTGCGTGTAATTAGTTATCGGTCTGAAGGCAAACAAACCATATAAATACATCGATAAATTATATGGGAAAGGTCAGAAGCAAGGCAGATATTGAGTTGTAAATATTGCTTTTTTGTCATCCGCCTCTTCAAGCAGTTTGCCGTCTCAATGTTTTCATAAAAACACCATTACGATCTATATAATACGCAGTAGTAGTGACGAAGTAATGAGTATTTCTTTTGCCACGGATTTTTTTGTAACTTTCAAAAAGTTGAAAAATTTGATTTAAACGATAGCGTTTAAACGAATTTAAGCTAGTTAAATGTAATTTGGGATTTGTAAAAGGATGCTGCGAATATCATGGATCGAGCATGTGAGCAATGATGACGTCTTGGAAATAATGGAAACATAAAATGAAATGAATACTGGAACATGCAATGAGGAAGGAGGGCTTGGAGAATCTAATACTAACAGGCCAGATAGATGGAAAGAAGAGAGGGGAAAGCAATGGATAACATATTTGAAGACGGAACGAGGACTGCATTGTGTAACAGGAGAAGGCGTGCTCAGTGCCACTAGGGATAGGGAAACGTAGAAAGCTATGATCGTCTACGTCCTGATGGGACAGGGCTCATAGAAAGAAGAAGAAACGTTCAAAATAGTCCGATTGCTTATTAAGGATACCGCATCTAATTTACACTACCATAAACAGAAAAATGAAGATACTAAGAGAAGGATTCAGAAGTAAACTTAACTGTTTTGGTTGTTGAACTTTGGTTCGCTAATATAAACAAAAAAAATATTTCAGCCTAACCAAGGCGGAACCGCTACTAGTGCGAAACGGGTTACAGTGAGAGAAAGCTTGGTACATTGAGAATTGAAGAAAAAATACAAAATGAACAAAATTCACGAAGATAAGAGATGTTACTTGACGTTACGTTTAAATTGTTGGCGATTGTAGCTATCAGGGAAGCAAATAAACCGAAGGGAATACTACAAACGGGAAAGGTGAGAAAATAAACTGTTAGAGTAGAAGTGACGGTTATGCTTAAATATTTCAACGAACGGTAAATGTATGGACTCTAGATGCTAATCTAGTAGCACTTTTAAATTCAGGTAGTTGGGAAACCAAAGAAACAAAGCTCGTCAGTTGCCATGAAACTATTTCTATAATGAATAGAGGGAAGGTCAGATTACATTGTATATCCTTCTTTGGATTTTGTCGAGACTCTCGAGATGAATAGCAAGAGCACCTGACATGACAACAGTGTTCAGTATACGGACGAATGGTACATTTATAAAACTGCAAAATGGATTCTGACAAGAAAAAATTTCTGGCCCGACACAGTGACCCAAACTTCCTAGCAGTAGATTCAACTGTGGATCAGATATATTCATTACCCTTCCAGTCGGTTAAAAATGGGAGGCCAAGGAGGTGCACTTTATTGTTAACAATTCTGATGGCTGGCAGGAAAGTTTGTCTATGGTGTCATCGGCATAATTCCATTCTTATGAAATGACATCAGAAAATCGTTGAAGATCAGAAACCGCATAAAACCTAGAATGGAACCTCGAGGGACACCCGCGTTCGTTTGGAGGGATCTGGAAGCTTGTCCGTTCAAAATGACCTTCATTTCACGGCTATTAAATTAAACAATTGTCCAAATACCGGCAGCATAGAACTTGCACAAAACAAAAACACAAAAAACAAAAACACAAAAAACAAAAACACAAAAAACAAAAACACAAAAAACAAAAACACAAAAAACAAAAACACAAAAAACAAAAACACAAAAAACAAAAACACAAAAAACAAAAACACAAAAAAAAAGCACAAAAAACAAAAACACAAAAAACAAAAACACAAAAAACAAAAACACAAAAAACAAAAAACAAAAAAAACAAACAAAAAACAAAAAAACAAAAAACAAAAAAACAAAAACAAAAAAACAAAAACAAAAAAACAGCAAAAACCAAAAAACAAAAAAAAACAAAAAAAACAAAAAAAACAAAAAAACAAAAAAAAAACAAAACAAAACATACCATGTTAAATCCAACCAAAGTTTCGGGAGATCTAAATCTTAATTGTTAATAGACTGTAATAAACTATTTGCGACGGTGTTTTAACTAGAGATCCGAACAAAAACAACCTATGATATTTTAGGAGCGAGTGTTGGTGCTAAGTGTATTCGAACATGAAATTAGCAAAATACTGTGAGTGACTAATTGTTGGCATTTGCTGATGTTCTTCATGTGCTGGGTACCATATCTCTCCCAAACACCGTTCTGCCATCCACTTGCTCAAGATCATCAAGTATGTCACGCGCTACTTTCCTGTCTTTTTTCCTTTATCCGTCATGTGAGTATTAGATCAATCGTATTTATAAGCTTGTTAAATGCATTATTCACATGATGAATATGCATTTTCTCAAACAATGAATAGCAAGATAATAATACCCACCATTTGATATTGTAGGTAACTAGATCCTAACAGAGCCGTAATATTAGGGTACAAATCTTGCCGGAAGATGCATATTTTTTCTAGAACGATTTCTTGAATATTTACACTGGTAAATGCAAATAAATATATAAAAAGAGAGTATCTACCTAAATATGAATATCCATTAAAAAAAGTTTTTTTTATATATATATATATATATATATATATATAGAGAGAGAGAGAGAGAGAGAGGTGGGGGTGACAGAAATATATTCTAATAACAGTAAGATATTAGCAAGATGTAAACCCCATTGGCCATGTTTTACAATTATTTGGTAGATTTCCAGTGTGTGGCAGAACTACCTCTCATAAAATAGCCTTAGCGAGATGGATAAAGTATTGGCACCAATGTTTTGACATCATGTAAGAGGTGTTCATGGGAGCTCTGATGAATGTATTTCTACTGCATCATCTGTGTGTGTGTGTGTGTGTGTGTGTGTATTGATTGAGCATTTTGGAAGAATGGTAGACTGAAAAACAGCAGCTACTCTAGCATCTACGCATCGTTCATTCAGCAATGAATTAGAACACTATCAGCTATTGGGCGTGTATAATGATAATATACACGCTAAAAAGTTTGCCTCCTTCTACCGAGCGCCCATAGCTCAGAGGTAGAATCGCCGACTGACTACAATTTGGTAGGGTTTCAATCGGAGTCTAACCGTCCTCATGAGTTGAGAAAATAAATAAAATTGTAATGAAAGCTTTAAAACTAATCCATGTTCCTGGAGGTCAGACTCTTTGGAGGTTGGCACGAAAGACTAAAAAGCAATAGTTGTTACCAGTTCATGCGAAACCGTAGACTGAAAGAAAAATAATGGATGTAAGTCAAATTTTGTTTTCCCGTTATCGATATCAAATAAGTTTTTTTCGTCGTAAACTGAATTTTGAAGGCTAAGTCCTCTGAATAAATGGTATCATGGCTGAGACTAAGAACTACAATTATACCTACCTTAGCGCCAAACCCGAAGCAAAAACTAAAATAAAAGTGCTAAAAGAAATATAGACATACAGTAAACAAACAGGCACACACACAAACATCTTGCCATATATATATATATATATATATATATTTTCTGCACTATTGTAAGAACTGCAACTTTGAAACTTCTGAATATCGTTTCTTATGTCATTGTCTATGAGTGTATCAAATTTGATTAAAATCGGACCACTCCTTCTATAACCCGATCTTTGCGATTATCGATTTTCGATATTTATCGGGGGTACCTCGAAACAAAACCCACAGACACTTATAGTACAACTGTGTAAATTTTCAAGAAAATCGGTTCAGCCGTTTTGAAGTCTATAGGTAACGGACACACACACAAAGTTCCATTTATAAATGAGTTTAGATATTGATTTTCTACGTGCCGCTTATATGTGGCACAAGGTCGAATATATAGGGTACCCGCTGAGGATTGGTTGTAAGATGTTTCAGCGACAAAGGCTTGCTAACCATTACACCACGTCGGGTTCTGTGTGTGTGTGTGTGTGTGCGCGCGCGCACACAGACAGGGAGAGAGAAGAGCAAGCAAAATGTTCCAAATACTTGTTTTTCAAGCTTCATGTTTTGCAAAATCACTTCTCGTCAATGTCAAATAGATTAATCCGACTCTGACAAGTGAAGTTTCTGTGATATTTTAGTCCAGGAGATAAATCTTTTCTTGTGTAACTATTGTTGCTCTATTTTTTTTAATATTGGGAATTGTGTTTACGAAAATCTCCTTGTCTTTTAGCGCATTAGTCTCCATCAATTTATGGGACATTGTTATACTGAAATCGATAGAAGACAGTTTAGAACTGAACCGTCACATTACTCATATTCGTGTTTATGATAGTGGCGAATACTTGTAGCACATTTTGGAAGATGTTACGACAAAGAGCGTTCAGCAGCGCGCAATAAAAATTCAAACTTAGGTCCTGTTACATTATTGTCTTACAGTCTAACTCTCTGGAACGATTATGAAGAGTTGACATGACTTGCATTTAGATATTCTCTCTCACCAGGAAAAACAATGTTCCCTTAAATCCTTGCTATAAAATATTTCAAAGACACTAAACCAATCGAATATTTTTCCAGTCTTTCTACAAAATAATCAAATACAAACTTTTCGATCACTTTTTTTTATCAATATATGCGCACAGATTCAGTCAACAATGAGAAAAAATATAAAGATTTAAGAAACTGAATGAAAATATTGTTTGAAGGTTAAAGATTATCAAAATTTCTATCTTATGCAAAACCGTGAATTAGTAAGACATTAGTAAGAATGTTATAATGTAAGAACCAAGTCGTCTTTTTCGGTTCGAAAACTTCTCAGCATACCAACAGTGGCTCTCAAAATTGGTGATACCTCCTCGGAATAGATAAAAAATGCAGGTGAAAGGTAGAAAAAAGTGAGCAGCTGGAAGATGTGAATAGCTAAATGAAGTCCAACATTCAAATTACGAATTTAAGATACAACAAGATCAAATGCGTACAACCATATAAATGTCTGGGAAATGCTTTAACATGTATTGCAAACAGCTATATTAAAATATAAAGGCGCTTTCGGATCGTGAAATATTTCTTTCTACAACACCAAAAACAAACAGAAAGAAATAAAAAAACAAAAACAGAAACAAAAAACAACCAACCAAAAAACAAAAAAAAAGCCAACAAAAAAACGCAAAAAAATGAAACAACCAACAAAAAACGCAAAAAATGAAACCAACAAAAAAGAAATAATAAAAACCACCAACCAAAAAAGAAACAAACCCAAAAACAAACGACCAATAAAGAAAAAGAAACAACCAACCAAAAAAAAAACCACAACCAACCAAAAAAACAAAAAACAAAAAAGGAAACATCCAATAAAAAAACAACCAAAACACAAACACGCAATAAAAAAAACGAAAAAAAACAACCAATAAAAAAACAAGAAACAAACAGGCAACAAAGAAACAAACAACAACCAACCAACAAAAAACGAACAAACAATCAACAAGAAAAACAAACCCAAAAAACAAACAACCAACAAAAAAACAACCAACCAACACAAAAAACAACCAACCAACACAAAAAACAACCAACCAACACAAAAAACAACCAACCAACACAAAAAACAACCAACCAACACAAAAAACAACCAACCAACACAAAAAACAACCAACCAACACAAAAAACAACCAACCAACACAAAAAACAACCAACCAACACAAAAAACAACCAACCAACACAAAAAACAACCAACCAACACAAAAAACAACCAACCAACACAAAAAACAACCAACCAACACAAAAAACAACCAACCAACACAAAAAACAACCAACCAACACAAAAAACAACCAACCAACACAAAAAACAACCAACCAACAAGAAAACAACCAACCAACAAGAAAACAACCAACAAAATCAGATAGAAACAAACGAAAAAAGAAACGAAAAATAAACAAACCACAAAAAAGAAACAAACAACCAAAAAGATACAATTAGAAACAAACAAAAAAAAACAAACAAACAAAACAAAAAAAGAAGCAAGCAAAAAAAAAGAAGCAAGCAAAAAAAAAAGAAGCAAGCAAAAAAAAAAGAAGCAAGCAAAAAAAAAAAAGAAGCAAGCAAAAAAAAAAAGAAGCAAGCAAAAAAAAAAAAGAAGCAAGCAAAAAAAAAAGAAGCAAGCAAAAAAAAAAAAGAAGCAAGCAAAAAAAAAAGAAGCAAGCAAAAAAAAAGAAGCAAGCAAAAAAAGAAGCAAACAAAAAAAAAAGAAGCAAACAAAAAAAAAGAAGCAAACAAAAAAAAAGAAGCAAACAAAAAAAAGAAGCAAACAAAAAAAGGAGCAAACAAAAAAAAGAAGCAAACAAAAAAAAAGCAAACAAAAAAAAAGAAGTAAACAAAAAAAAAGAAGCAAACAAAATAAAAGAAGCAAACAAAATAAAAGAAGCAAAGAAAATAAAAGAAGCAAACAAAATAAAAGAAGCAAACAAATAAAAGAAGCAAACAAAAAAGAAAAACAAAAAAAAAATGAAACAAACAGAAAGAAGAATCGGAAAAAATAAAAGCAACCAAATAAAAACAGAAAACAAAATACAAACCAAAAAAACAAAACAAAAAACAAAAATAGAAAACAAAACAAAAAAAAAAACCAGGAATATTTCGTTAAAAAGCATAAAAGGAATATTGACTGGTTACGTATTATATCCTTCTATACGACCGTAAATGCCGGACAAGCTGAAACTTAAGCCGTTGGAAATGCGGTTCTGCAGAAAGACGCTTAGATAACCACAGACCGAACATATGAGCAACGGCGTAATTCTAGACAAAATAATAACAAAAATGGACACTTATACTGATCAGAAACACAACGTTAACATATCTAGGGCACATAATGAAGAAAGACGGCTTGGGAAATTTGATACTCACAGGACAGATAGAAAGCAAAGGACACAGAAAAGCAACTCATAACATACTTAACTTGAGTAAATGCATGGCGAAATAGGCTTAAGAGAAAAATAGCATTTATTAAAAGCTGCAAAGCCGAGAAAATTGTGGAGATCCATAATCTCCAACGTACTAAAACAGCACGTTATTTAAATGAACAAATTGTTTATTTACATGTTTTACAAGAGATAGCTGTGAAAATAATTAGGACGCAATACTGGGACTAGATATATATCTGTAACTGGATTTGGTCCTAGTGATGATATATTTCCTTGTTATAGTTAAACGAATCGACGCCATTCAAAATGTACATGACTCGTGCCAACTTAAGCTTGCATTCACATTGCTTCCTTACATAGTTTTTTTTAAAAATAAAATAATGTAATATGCAGATTATTGTATGGTCGTCATTTCTGAAGAGGAAGTTATCGTCAACGGTGACTTATTAAATTCATTTGCTATTGCTCCAGATAGTAAAAGACCAAAAATGATATTCCTGTAACAATACATACATACATATGAAAAGCACTATGTGAATATGTGTATATAAATCGCGTGCGTCAGGTGGTGGTAACAACATCGCTTTAAATTACAAGTGTCTTCCTTTTGACTAGCCTTTATAATTCATATAACGTTATTTCTGACTGAGCTTTGACGACGAAAGTAACATCAGCGTTGCCGTGTAACATTTGCTCAACAAACACCATATCCAGTGGGATTTAATGATCGAAAAGAGGAAGGATGACAACGAATAATGACATTTTTGTTTCGGGACGAAAAAACGATTGTGAAGAAATAATATTAGCTCGCCACAAAAAATAATGAGTCATCATTTGAGAATCACTTTGGAGCTTAACCCCAGTTTCTCTATGGGGGAGATTCTTTGGACGGCCATCACGCAACGTTATATAAAGCGTCGTTAAAATGATCAACACGCAAATCTTACGATTTTCCGTCACATGATGCCGTAATGTGAAGACGTGTGCAATTTACTCAGTTGCGAATTAGATCCCGGGCAAATCACGTGTTCCATAAACCCATTAAACACATAAGGGTTTCCCATTTAAAGAAAAAAAAACACGAAAAGAAGTTCCAACAAGAAACAATATCTGTACTACAATTTACAACAAAGTTACATCTCTATCACAAGAGAAAAATCTCAGTTTAAAACACGAGACAGTTTCACCACAAACCAATAACTTCTGTAAGAAATTGGTAACCTAATGTCTATTGTAGGGCAATGAATATTGGTTCAGAATTCAAAATCAGAGGGCCGAGTTCGAATTCTATTTGAATTCGTTGCAATTACTTAGGCGCAAATATTCTTGGGAATTGTATTAATCCATATCTTCTTCGAGCTGCGGGTTAAATAGCAGGACAAGTTAGATTCTGTAGCTTTTGTTGGCAACCAGTCGATTGCAGAAAGTAATGGCAACCTACTACGGGAAAATCTTGTCTTGTCAGTCATTGATCGAAATTAACATGTAGGCAACATGACAGTTGTATTGAAGTGTTCAATACATTTATATTGTAGAACTATTGAATATTTATTACTTGGAAATAAATTATTTCCGCAACCTCGGTTTCAAACTTTCAGTAACATAAACAATACATAACCGATTTTCCTTTTTTTTTTTTTTTTTTTCTCCAAACGTACAATATTTTTTTACGAGAGCGCGACTGGAATTTTTTAACAACTGAAAACTTTTACAATGAGGGAGGAGTTTTTAAGGATCTTAAAACACTTTCATCTACATTTGTAGTTGCGATTACAACTAGAAATTATTTCTGATATTTCATTCAGTATTATTTTTCCTATGGAAACAAAATAATGGATAGCTTTTCTCCTGACACAGTTTGAATGGTTTGTTTTAATATACTCCAAGTTATATCAATGTATTTTCCATTTTTTAGTTTTAATTTCCACACCTGCATAGCCAGTTTTTAATTATTTTTAAATTTTAATTTCCACACGTGGATAGTACAATTTTAAAGATGTTCTAGTTTAAATGTAGATTTGTGATTATTCTGTTTTAAAATGTCTTTTTGTAAACCCCAAACGTGTTTCTCTTTGTCCATCTATGTCATATACCTCTGCTTTGTAAATAACCCCTTCTGTTTTAATGAAGTCTATTAAGTGGTTATTTGTTTTTGTCCTTAGAAATATATACTGATGTATACTAATAATACTTTGTACAATATTTGTTTCTGGCGTTTTTATATGTAATTTTCTAAAGTACTAGTAGAGCTATAACCTAGTTTGATTTAATTCCTACTGAAAACAGTTTTATTCTGAGTTCCGCACTCCTCAAAACCTCACTATTAAAGAACTTACTGCCTGATGTAGATTATCGTCATACCCAGGAAGGTTTGGAAGTGTTAGAGACGGTATTTACCAAACTTCCCACGCAAGGTTAGAAGTGACACAAGGTCATTTTATAGTGGGTGTTCACAGCAATATAGCCGGGCGAAAAAATGTCTGTCTATTATTAACGAGTCGTGATTCTACCCTTCGGCGAAACCACGACTGGGTTAGTGCTCTCTGCTCGGAAGCAAAGAGCGCTCTCCACCCAAAGACAGAGAACTGACAGTGTCATAGTAACAGCGGCACTTGGAAGTGTTAGAGACATAAACATTACTTTGGAGCGAGAACAAAATTGTAATCAGGAAACCCCCAGACAGCGGTTGACACAATATTTACATTTGGCTGGAAAGCATCGAACCGACACAAAGGTTCCACAAGCGTGATGTGCGAGAAATGAAACTATCAGCATAGAATTTTCAGTTACATCTCAACTGTAAACTGATGATTCACTGTCTCTAATATAGTACTGTGGTTAAATTAATATGTCTAGGTACCTTAGCAAAGAGCTTACCTGGACAATTACCATGAAAGTATTTATAGAAAATTCACAGGAAGCTAAACTTACCGCTGTGGAAAATTGCCTGAATCCGAGCTGACAGATCACAACCAGTAATATTACTGATTCTTTTGATTTTTATCAAGTCGTTCTAGATAAATAATAGGAGCACAGTATCATATATGGCAGAAGTATTCTAAACATAGACAAAAACTTATATAATTAATATTCAACAATGAATAAAAAGAATAGAGACTAGATTGGGTAATAAATATTATCGTTTAAAATAAATACTTTTGTCATCATTAGATTTACAGATGAACATATCTAAATCAAAAACCATTATCAATAGGGGGAAATGCTTAAAATGTGTGATTCTGTATAATATCCAAATGAGAGAGAATTTCTAGCATATATTTTTTATTTAAACCATGATCCTTCACCAAGAAGAGAGAACACGTCCCGTAGATCTCAGCGATGGAGCGCAAACGACATCACTGCCAGCATCGCCGCAAATTTCTTAACATTCTCCCAAGTCCGGATTCAGAAATACAAACCAGATTTCCTTTTGAAATCACGTCTTTCAACGCTTTACGCGTTCAAGTAAAAAAAAAAAAACAACAGAACAAACGTTCGCCGTTCTTTTATGCGAGAGATACAGATCGTCTTGATTTTTGAATTGCGTTCATGGACACTGATACCCTCTTCATAAGTATTTCCCATTAATGTGCGAATACTCAATACCCTTTGACAAATTGTTAACGAAAAGCCAAACAACATCAATGAGAAACCTTTGGAATACGCCTGTCGATGTTATGAATGTCAATAATGAAACCTCGCCTAAACGTTTGTCTAGCTAGAATAAGCAATTTTATTATCCTGATATTCACGTTGTCTTTTCTGAAGCTGTCCAATAGAAAAATCTGAAACTAGTCATTTAGCAAAACTACGTTACCATTATTTCATCATCACGGATCAGACCTTAAATTTCCCTAATGGACCGTTTTGTGTCAAATGACGCTTGTTGCCTTGAACGTCTATTGATACAACCCCGCTCCATATTTCAGCTGGAACTATTATGCAAAAGACATCGCTAAAGCAGCTGGAAAATTCATCGGTTCAGTGTACCAATCAAGAAAGTACCAAATTACTCTTGCCTTGCTCTATCTTTAAAAGAATCAGATCACCTATCGTCCAATCCAAACTTCTTTCCGGTCTTTTGAATAGGAGTAGAGATCTTCCCATTGTTTTTTTTTTGTTTAAAATTAGTTTTCAGTTATAATATATAATATTGTTATATATAATATAATATATTTCTGTTCTCTTTCACTTCCATTATCCCATTTCATATTAAAGGCGTTATGTTGGGGCGCTATCCACCTTTGTTCTACTAATGGACTATTCCAATCACTACATAAAGTGGTAGTGGAAAGACCTAGAGAGAGGAATCGAGTCACCAGTCTCGATAACAAGTCAGTCGAGTATTTCCGGTAGTGAACCGGAAGTGTGCTATTCTCAGACTCTACGTCTTACGACGATACGTGTTACTAAACCCTTGTTCTTGTATATTACTAACACACTGTTGTAAATACTATTTTCAGGTCATATTCCATTGACAATATTTCTGTTTGTAATTATTTACTCAACCATTTCTGTTACATCACAACATAACACGTTATAGCCTTACTTACGATGGACTGATTAAAAAAGAAGAAAAGGAAATAGTACTGCTGACAAAACTAGGCTGTGTTTTGTCTAATCTTTATGCTAGAGCTTTGAAAGAATCCAGAAGCTTTTACGCGAACGTGTCGGTGATGAATAATTTATCTACACACATCCTCCATACAACTTCTTTCCCACAAACGAAAATTTGCTAACCAATGGAAACTGTATCGCTATTTCCCTTGCAATTGTTTACATGAGTTCTATTCTTTAATTTAACAATATACTGCCAAGAACCGCCATGCTACCGATACAGTGTTGACACATTCTCACCACCGTCGTCAGAATAAATTTCACCTGATGAAAATTCTCCCTAAAACTGATTTTTTGTATAACAGATTCCTGAGATAATAAGTTACTTTTATCTGATATAAGTTACTTATATCTACTAAATCTCTGAAAATCTGGCTTCACCATTACCCATCCTTTATATCATTATATTCACTATTTCCGTTTACAAAAATATAATTTAGTAATCTCTACGTTGAGTGGCTCTTGGGGTGAAAACATAAAAAATAAAATGACGTGGGTCTGGTATGCTGACGTTAACTTTTCATTACTAAAATCAGAAAGCAGGTTTGAATTATTTCAAATCTCAAACGGGCGTTAACAAATGTCGCATGAAATAGGTTTCAGGCATACGCTGAAAAAGAACTAAAAAAATAAAATAAAAAATAGAAATAAGAGAATACTCAGAATTAACAACACTCGTTCCACCCCCTCAATTTCGACTCAACGGGAAATGAATTGAAAATCTTGAAAATCGAAAAAAAAAAATCGCGTGAAGGCGCCACAAATTAAAAGACGTAAAACGCAACTAATCATTAGCAAATGCAATTGACTCGTGAAATATTCAATCACAGCTAAAAGCATTTTATAGTTGGACAGAGAACGGCATGGAATAAAAAAAATTGTATATAAAAAAAAAGAAATATTCTATATCGGTTTCTTAAATATGTGTTCATGATTTCATATCAACAGGCAAATGTTCTTCAGAAATAATTTACTTATTAACCTTATTGCACTGAAATATTAAAAGCATTTTTTTAGATTTAACAATCATCACACGCACTTTCTTTAGTAAATATTAAATACTACATCCAAACTTAGATATTGTAACCTTCAAATAACTCTTACATCATCTAGTTTGTATTTTCCTAAATATGCAATGTATATTTTCTTAACAATGACTTCTCTCTATAAAAGCAGACAATGATGTCAACACTTACCGGTAAATGTTTCATGATTAAACGGAATATTTATGTCAATATGACAGACATGTCTATATTTATACATGTATGAGTATATAGTGGTTTGTCGTTGGGATTTTAAGAGAAGATATATATCAACCACACGAAAGAAAGCTAACGGTAAACCCCTTTATATACACACACATCATCCAACTATCTGTCATCAATAATCAAGCAGATGCTACAATCAGCAGTATATTGAAAACCTCTTCCAGTGAAAACAACTTTCAATGATTCAAGTTTGAGTTTTGTTCAATGGCATATCAAACTGAATGTTATTTAATGCCAAAAAGGTGGTATTTTTAGGTATTTTTTTTAATGCTCGGTTACAATGAGAAGGTTGATTTAGTCAGATTTTGATTATTTTTTTAATTTATTTTAGGGAACTGTAGATGTCTTCTAGCTTTGTACTAAAATGTATTCCTGGTGATATTTTTTTCCTTCAAAAATCTGTCATGGTCCCAATTCTTTTCCTTCAAAAATGTATTGTTGGTAATATTTTTCCTTGAAAAATGTCTATTTTCATATAAACGTCTATTTTTATACTTTCATAGTGTTTTGACCCAAGTTTGGAGGTTAACTATTTGCCCATAGCTTGAACCCTATCGGATGCTACCACCCCGGGGCTGCGTGATTTGGAAACAACAGCAATTAAAAGGTGGTTCCATGCTCCTCACAACCTTCCAGTCAGAGGCCTTGCTGCCGGATTCAGTTTACAGTCATACACGAGACCGTCAATGGTCCAAGAAAGATTAAGATTCAGCCTTAAAATATGTTGCATTTTCGACAATAGTCACATACACTCACACTCCACGAAAAGTTATCATGAAAAGAAACATATGGTTCAAAACTGATGGACAAACACTCCAACTACTATCCACAATATATTCAACAAAAACACAGAATTCAGCTACTGCTTTACTGAGATCATGACATAAATAATTCAAGAAATCAAAAAAGGAAAAACATCAGCAACCCACAAATCTAACTCACGTGTAAATTCAGAGCCAGTAACGAAAATAAAAATATTAAGAAAAATGGGTTTGTTCTTAGAAAAAAAAATACACGCCGTTCATGAGTTGTGTTTTGTTATAGTTTTTTAACGCAAAATTACACAATACAGTTTTAATGTAAAGGAAAGTATTATATAAAAGCAAAAATGTATTTTTTTTTACTTTAGTGCTTAATAGTTTTATGAAATTGTTATTAATATTTTAAAATTTGATCTATTATGCCAATCATATCTTTTTCAAAATTATTAGATTTATTAATAACGGGGTAGTATCCATCTAGTCATAAGTTTTCCCTTTCTCCTGCAAATTTTTGTAAAGAAAGAATAGTTATTTCTATCTCATTCTTGTAAGAAACTGTTCAATTTTTTGTTCAAACAAATGATATCTGTTCAATAAACTAGTTATATATATATATATATATATATATATATATATATAAAGATCTTGAATAAGTTTTCGCTGATTGTCCAAGAAAAGTAATATTTTGCTTTATTTACAAAAATTAGTAAAAAACATGACACTGAAAGTATTGTTCATCGCTAGCCACTGAGTTTTCAATATTACTTGCTACATTTGAATTCCCCGTCGGAAAAACGATGTGTCCTTTGAGATTTAACACGAGTTGACCCATTTTTTGAAATCTTCATAAAAATGAAAACGCTTCTCAACCATGACATCTGTCATCGTTCGTAATAAGTGATAATCGGACAGAGCAATGTCTGATGAATATGACGGGTGGGGTAGGACTTCCCATTTCAGCGTTTTCAAGTAGGTTTTCAGCCGTTTTATTACCTGTCCTAGCGTTGTAATGTTGCTAAATCACTGTCGACAGAGTAGGTTCATCGTACGTTTGAACAAGAATTGTGTGCGCTTCAGGTGCAGATTTCTTTTTAATAAAGTAGTGCAGGAAGATTCCCCGCAAATACATTTTCTTTGTTACGAAATCCGACATGTTTAACGCGATGAAAAACGAAGTTGCTTTCACTTCGACGAAATGACATTTACTGAATTTGGGTATCTTGTTTATAATACTTCCTTAGTGATGCGTTAACATCTAAAACTACACGGACGCAGTTCTGAGAACGAAATCTTTTAGAAAACAGCGAGAACTTATTCAAGGTCCTTATATATATATATATATATATATATATATATAATTAATAAGGGTATGATCTATATATATGTAATTGACGAGGATAAGTTGCAAACATTTAGTAAACGATACAGTATTTCCTATACCCAACACCAACATCAAATTACACCCACCACGCCTCACCTGTGATAGCCAAAATATAATATATTTTCTCTTCTGCTCAATGTGTCCAAATAGTGGATATAGTGGTGACTCTGAAAACAGTTTTAAATTTCGTTTCAATGATCATAAACTAAGTATACGACAAAACAACCCTTATTTCCCCATAGCTGAACACTTCAATTAACCAGGACACACATTAGAAAACTGCAAATGTTTATTGATAGATTCCGATTTTAGTTCCACATACTCACGCAGAAAGAAAGAAAAATACTGGATTTTAAAATTAAATACATATAGGCTAGGGTTAAATAAAGACTGAGGTATTTTGAATCTTGATAAAAATTTCAATAGTTAAACATATTTTTAGATACACTTAAATTTTTTTCTTTAAAACATTTAAAAGTATTATTACAGTTAAGTTTACGTTTAAAAATTTTCAAACTATTGCTTTCTACATCACGCAACGTACACATGTCGCGACGGACGTTTCTAGTTTAAAATCATTTGTTTCTGATGAAAGGCCGGGGTCGGTCTGATATATATATATATATATATATATATATATATATATATATAGTAATAGAAATAAATAAATGCTGTTAAAAAAACTTTTATAGTAAATGTTGAACAATTTCTTCACAGATGAAGACGAAGAAACAAATGTTTCTATAAAAGAAAATTGAGAATATTATGAGTGGAGTATGAGAAAAACAAGAAGGCTTTTTAAGAAAAGGAAACAAAAAGGATGTTTATACTTTGAACATGTATCCGTGGTGCAGTGGATAGGGACTCAGAATGAGACATCAGGGAGTCGAGTTTGAATTCCAGTTGAATTTTTTGCATTTACTTACACACAAATGGCCTTTGGGAAAGTTATTAATCCATTTCTTCTTCCCCCAGCTATGGGTTAAATAGAACAAATTGGGTTCTATAGCCTTGGTTAAGTCTACTCCAGAAAGAAATGGTAACCTACTGCAAGAAAATATGCCGAGCCTGGCAATTTTGTTGAATGAATTTATTTTTTAGCATTTGAATATATCTTTGTGCTTAATCCATTTCTTCTTCCTCCAGCTAACATGATATTCTTCTTCCTCCAGCTAACATGATATTCTTCTTCCCCCAGCTAACATGATATTCTTCTTCCCCCAGCTAACATGATATTCTTCTTCCCCCAGCTAACATGATATTCTTCTTCCCCCAGCTAACATGATATTCTTCTTCCCCCAGCTAACATGATATTCTTCTTCCCCCAGCTAACATGATATTCTTCTTCCCCCAGCTAACATGATATTCTTCTTCCCCCAGCTAACATGATATTCTTCTTCCCCCAGCTAACATGATATTCTTCTTCCCCCAGCTAACATGATATTCTTCTTCCCCCAGCTAACATGATATTCTTCTTCCCCCAGCTAACATGATATTCTTCTTCCCCCAGCTAACATGATATTCAAGATAGACAAGTTGACTGAGATGAAGAACAGATTCTCACTAATTCCATAAGGTGAGGTCTATTCAATCAAACGAAAATCATGGGAAATTTACATTATCTACTTTGATTACCTCAAAACTGGGAAAAAAAACATTACTAGATGCTCTACATCTCATGTTCAAGCGCATTCTAATAATTGGCGTGTTACTTCAATCTTTCAAAGAAGCTCTAATGGTGGTACTATCAGAGCTATAGACATCTCTACCAAAATCAGTACGCATACCAACTTGAAGGAGGAATAATCAAACCTGAGAGAAAATTATTGTAAATATTTTTTAATTAAATAAGGTTGCATATACTGTTTTTGGTGACATTCAGTCAGTTAAGTGCCATACGTGATACACGCTTGGATGATTATGTCTCAAAAGAGACATGCCTGACTGGGCAGAAAATTATTGCCATTGCTTTCTGCGGTAGACTGGTTGCCGACCAAGGCTATAGAATCCAATCTGTCCTGTTATTTAACCCATAACTGGAAGGAATAGACAGATTAATACCTTTCCCAAGGGTATTTGCGCCTAAGTGAATGCAATGAATTCGGCTGGAATTCGAACTCGGCTCCCCTATTTTTCGTTCTGAGCCGATATCCAATGCACCACAATGCACATACAGCATTTCAGAACTTAAAGGAAATAGCCATAGACTAAATAGATACACACCTGAAGTTTACGTTTGATAATTGTAATACATGTGTTAGTCAATTCTGTAACCATTTTAAAAAGAATGAAACAAGGGTATATTCTAGCTGCACTTATCTTCTGCATTGTATTCGTTTCAATGTTACGCAAAAAGAATTCAGACATATCAGGCTTTTCAAAATTATGTATTTTTTTATATCGATACCAGAAATGAGTTAAACCGAGAAATGTCTAAAGACATGAGTACATTTGGCAAAAATGCAGAAGTGGTTGTCTTGAGATGTATCTAATGCAATCCAAAATGCAGAGCTACTAATAAAGATACTATTTTAACATATAAAATCAATCGAACAAGAAACTACATCTTTTCAATGAACGTTTATCTTCAAATGTAGGTTTAGTTCCTGTTCAACACAAAATAGGTCCTTTCCAGACAGCACTTGAAAGTAAATTCCGCCCAACATTCTCTCATAATCTCTACAAAATTAAAGACCTACAACCCATTTTCACTGTACTTCTTTACGGCTTGGATTGTATACACTGGAATATAACATTTCAAGTAAAAACATTCTAGAATCACATAATGCGATTCATGACAAAATAAAATAGTCGAAGCGATCGCATGAGCACACAAATACTCTGAATACATCTGGTTTGACCCCAAATCATTCTTTTAATAATTAGTAAAACCCTTCAGTTAAACAGTCACATCAAACTAAACCGAAAAGAATAACCAAAACTATGCATTGAAGAAATGATTGCTGGTAAATGAAACAGAACACGCCAGCCGAGGCAACGGGAATTACAACAATCATTTGGGAAACAATATTCGATCCTCAGACTTAGGTACCCGGGATAATATTGAACACTAGACTTAAGACGAATCCTGGGAGCGCAGGCTTTGTCATGGGTAGACAGAGTATTCTCTGATGAGGAAAATCTCAAAAGAATCATTCAAGTTTTCTCAGGTATTTATTTGTCATCCTCTTCACGTACGTCATAAAAGCTGGCTAGTTTTCCTTCGATCAAGCAGAACACTAACTTCTGTTGTATACATCCTGTTCGCTTTCGGTTGAATAGTCAATCAGAATATTCACTCTGACCCCGTCCGGTATAATCTGAGCAAATTATATTATGACAATGTATATATTATTTAATAGACATAATATTTAAACTTAAACTAACATATTAGCCTTATGTACAGTTCACACTATGTACAACAATATTACGTGAACCAAGGATGATTTGCTTTTAAGTAAGACTAGCATACTTCAGGCTCTTCCCTACTGCTGTGACAATAGTCTGCCCTTACTTATAAATACGACAAGTAGCCACATTAGACGAGGATTTGAGGAGTACACATTTTGTACTCTATGACACTGTCAGCACTCTGCCTTCGGGTAGAGAGTGCTCTCTGTTCGGAAGCAGAGAGCACTAACCCAGTCGTGGTTTCACCGAAGGGGAGAATCACGACTAGGGAAAAATAGACATATTTTTGGCCTGGCTATATGGCCGGGGACATCCACAATAAAAAGACCTTGTGCCACATCTAGCCTTGCGTGGGAAGGTTGGTAAATACGGAGGATTTGAGTAGTGTTTAATTTACATAAGTACTGGATATGCGTTGTGATGGAATGGATATCTGAAAAAAAAAATAAATAAAAAATAAAAAAAAAATACAGTCTGATCGATTTTGTTTACTTACGCACAAATACCCTTGGGAAAGGGTATTTATCCTTCTCTTCTCTCTTCAGCTATGGGATGAGTAGCAGAACAGAGTTTTGTATCCTTGGTCGGCAAACGTAAAATGTAATGTCAATCTACTGTCGGAAAATTCTCTGCCTAGTCAGTCATAGATCGAAAGAAACATGATCACCCAAGCGTGTATCACATATGGCAATGAATTGACTGATTTTCTATAAAATATTTAATAAACCTATTCTTTGATTTCTCTACAAAGACGTCGGCTCCTTTCATACAGCAACTACTGTCTTTCAAATTCTCGGCTATTCTGAACAAAGAACAACATTACAACACCATTCAACAACATTACAACACAATTCATCAACACAACACCACAAAAATTTCCTAGATGTCTGCTATAGATGAACAACTTAAAAGGAGAGCTTAATATCATATTAACTACCAGAAACTTAAAACATTTTAATTAAATTTTCTGTGAACTGCGGCCGACCACAGCTAATATTTAATCCGTTTTCACGTAATCATCAAGCGTCCAGCAAAAGTTGTGTGTGAAAATGGCCATTTTATACTCCTTAGGCTCGTTCACAATATTACAAATGTAATTAATGCGTGTGCACACCATGCACATATAAACCAAACTCTCTGAGTGGGGAAATGCCCATCCGACCAAGATTAACATTTCTAAATTCGGAAATATTTTTGAGGGAAAAAAAAACATAAAGATGTTTTTTTTTTAATCATTTCACCCCCAAGCAAGGCATTCTACTGCCACTGTTGCGCAGGTGTTTACATAGGGGAAAGTGATGAGAACGAGAGGTTAGTTATAGGAAATATCGGGAGGAGGGTAATAAACGAATGAGGATACAGAGGTGGGGATTGGGCAGATGGGAAGAGAATGGATGCAAGTTAGTGTGATAGGAGGTGTCTATTAACCTTACATTTAAATTCCTGGAGATTGTAGCTGTCGAGGAAGCAAGTTAATCGAAGGCAATTCTACAGGCGTAAATTCCAAGAAAGAAGCTATTAGAGTAGAAATTTCGGTTACATTTTATCGGTTTAACTGTAAAAGGGTGGGACCTTGTTGCTAATCTAGTAACTCGTGTAAATTCATACTTAGGTGACACCAGTGATATAAGTTTATCGGAACAGAACCCGTGAGAATATTTATAGAAGAGGCACATGGAAGCCACATCACACCCGCGAGAGAGTGACTGCAGCCGTGCTGCCAAGTCGGTATCAATCACATTACAGATTCTCCGTTGGAATTTGTCAAGAACCCCGAGGAGAATAGCAGGGACACCCGACCAGATGTGGCAGCAGTATTCAATACACGGGCGGATGGTAGATTTATATATGTACGGGATGGACTCAGACGGGAAAAACTTTCTGGCCCTTCAGAGAGAACCGACTTTCTTTTTACAGACCTATCGAAAAAATGATCGTTACGAAGACTGTAGCGCAAAAGAGATTACAGCTTTAAAAATATCAAAATCTCTTCACATTTGTTATGGATTAAATAACAGGACAAATTGGATTCTATAGCCTTGGCTGACAACCAGTCCACCGCAGAAAGCAATGGCAACCTACTGCGGGATAATCTTCTGCCCAGTTAGTCATGTCTCTTTCGAGACATGATCGCCTAAAGCATTTATCACGTATTGCACTTAACTGACTGGCATCTGATCATATAAATACAAATCTATATTTCCTAAAAATGGTTAAAATTAAAAAAAAAAGAAGACATATGATGTACTGCAGAGCTTGTTTAACGGAACCGAAAAATCAGGATTAACAATACTATAAATTCCAATTAAATTAATAAGAATCCACACAGACAAATACGTTTTATACAGAGACGACGAATTAATGATAGCACCGGACAACAAAAGGGAAAATTACAAAAAAAAAAAAAATCAATCTCTTCAAATACCTCCATTTTGAAATCGAAATCGAAAAAAATTTGTACAGTATTCAGATGTTGAATTTAATCTACAAGCTGGCAGTGCCTCTCCATATACGAAAACAAACAACTTGTTGAACGTGGTAAGATGGAATTTTTATATATATATATATATATATATATATATCTCGATCTATATAATCAATTAGTATATGAGTTGAATATATGGATCGAACTCTGACAAGATGAATAGAATATGTAAAGCGCACGGAGGAAACAAGCTACTCCAGTGAGTTTTTCTTAGCGGTTCTTATATTTAAAAAAGATTTTTGATTTACTCCAATTTCAATGGGTAATATATATTTCACCGCATAATGACGTTATTATTGCGACTCCTCAAACCCAAATGGTACAACAGTTAATCCTCAAAATATCCCCGACACGTATTTTTTTTTTTTTACACAAGCGCTCACAAATGTCTATTCTATATATGGACATGTGAGTGTCTGTGTAAAAAAAAAAAAACAATTTTGGAGTGGGGATATTATGAGGATCAACTGTTGTACCATTTGGGTTTGACGAGCCAAAATTGTAGTAAATGAAAAATCTTTTCTAAATTATATTACTGTGAAATTAAAAAAAAAATGAATTGAACAGTTGTCTTGAGTTCGTCTCTATTGGAACTTACCTGGATAGTATACCAAGTGTGCTACGTTATATATATATATATATATATTAATTGTTTAATTACTTAGTTTCTGGTCATAATAAGATTAGACCAGTGCACATTTGTATTAAAATGTGTTCAATACAATTATATTGTAGAACGTTTGAATATTTTCCACTTTTGAAGGAGTTATTATGCGTCATAACTTGTTTTTATATATATATATATATATATATATATATATACAAATAAATACACAACTCTCGTTATTATAGAGAGGATTGACAATTTTTTATTCCTGACTTTTAATTTGCAGGTTGAATGCTGAAACGTGCATAGCGCAATATTAGATTAACCCTGGAACAGCACACCTGCGTCTGATGAACCTGTGTCTACTACGCTAATGTTATTTTTTTCTTTCTAGTTTGGGTAATATATTGAGAATTATTTTTTGTGTGCATTGGCTACTTGTTAATGGAAAGCTCACTGTTTATAGAGTATTCAATGTTCTATCAAGAGAAACAATAGTGTTTTTGCGAAGAATTCTTATTTCAAGGTCGTAGGGTCCCAGGTGCACCAACACAAGGGGTGAAAAGAAAATGTTTCATTTTGAATCAGTTGTTTTGACTAGCATTATAGTAATTTGGCTTGGGGTGAAAGAATGAATACTAACCGGGCGCGCTGTTGTGGTGGTTAACTCAGCCGTAAACTTCAAATTTAGTTATTGTTCAAATAGCAATCATGATTATATCATTTATGATGATTCTTCTATGTGCCCTGTTCTTTCAGGACGTAGGCGATCATGGCTTTCCTCGTCTCCCTATCCCCGATGGCTCTTAGCACGCTTTATCCTGTTACATCACGCAACCATCGTTCTGTCATCTACCTGATCAGGCCCTTCAAATATGTTATCCGTTGCTTTCCCCTGACTCTTTTCCCCTCTATCTGGCCTGTTAGTATCAGGTTCTCCAAGCCCTCCTCCTTCATTGCATGTTCCATGGACTTCAGCTGTCTCTTCCTGATGCTCAGTATTAATTTCCTTTTTGTTTCCATCCTTTTCAAAATACCATTACTCATATGTTCAATCCATGACATCCGCAGCATCCTTCTGTATAACCACAGTTCAATTGATTCAAGTTTTTCTCACATCTTTGATGATATTGTCCAGCATTCACTGCCATATTGAAGACCTGATATCACATAGCAATCCAGTACTCTTTTCTTTGTTTCCAGCATTATTTTTCTGTCTCTTAATACTCAGCTTAACTTCTTGAACGCGTCCTTCGCCATGCCAATTCGCCTTCGGATCTCTGTATCGCATTTTCCGTCTTCTGTTAGAACACTTCCCAGGTATTTAAATTTTTGTATCTGCATGATTTTACTATCCACCTGTATTTGTCATTTTGGGATACTATTTTTGCTGATGAACATGCATTCGGTTTTCTTGCAGTTTATTTGTAGTCCTTTTTTTGGTCATTCTCTTCAGCTACGAATCTGTAGGTCTCTTCAGTTTCCTTTCTGTGTCTGCTATCAGCACTGTATCATCTGCGTACCTTGTGTTGTTCAAATTGTGGCCTCCGATGACAAATCCTGGCCTAACATCTAGGGTCCTCAAAATAGTCTCGCTGTACAACTTGAACAGATCCAGTGAAAAGACTCATCTATGTCTTACGCCCCTTTCTATCTTTAGAGTACCATAATTTACAGTGACACTATATATGTAACATATTATCCAATTAGTGAAGCGTTTACAGGTTAAAAGTGGCGTGTCGAGTTCAAATCCCAGCGGAGAACGTTGCTTTCGCACCAATAATGTTGGGAAGGAAGAGGTTATTCTTCGCTACTTCAGCTAGGTTTCAATGAGAGCACCAACAAGTATCTCTCGCTTTCTTTGGCACCCTGTCAAAGGGACAGTTAACTAAATAAAAAACAAGCTGGGCGTTGTGTGCGCAATTCCTCACTGTCAGAGTGTAATTACGACTGAAACCACAATAGTAATATCATGTTAAAGTTGTAACTCTAAATTCCAGCCTCTTTCTCTCTCTCTCACACACACGTAATCCTTATACGGATTGCAAATCTATTATCCTTAATACATTTTGATTATGTAAGTCAATCAACCACTTATGGATTGATGTGGCCTGATAACAACTCTAACAAAATCAAAGTTTCTTGTGAATAATTAGCACTGGCGAGATTGTTTTTTTATGGCTTATCGACCTTTAATTAACGGCTCGGACTGAGGAATTCCAGAGCCGATTTCGACTTCCAACAAAATTCATTACATTCACTTACGAGTTAATACCTTTACGTAATGTATGAAACATTTTCCATTTAGGATTTTAATACTACCCGGTATTTCAAAACTGTTTAGGGAAATTTTGAACTAAAGTAGAATAATTTTAAGTAATCATTTGAAAAATAATGTCTGTCATACTGACTAAGCAGCGTTCCAGGGTGCGGATATGGGAGAAAATATAATAGTGCTTCGAAAGCCAAAAGAAAAAAACTTAAGTCATTTCAACTCAGTCAGTTAAGTGCTATACGTGATACGCGCTTGGGGAATCTCGAAAGAGATAGCAATCTACAGCAAGAAATTTTTCTGTCTTGCCTGATTATCCTGAAGTAGGTTGCTATTATTTTTGCAGTAGACTCGTGGTCAATCAAGGCTACAGAACCCGATTTTTGATGTTATTTAACCCATAGCTGGAAAGAGGTGACAGATCAGTATCTTTGCCAAGGGTATTTTTGCATAAGTGAATATGCATCTGTGTTCAAACTCGACTCTCCATTTTAAATCAGTCAGTCAGTAAAGTGCCATACGTGATACACGCTTAGACGATCATGTCTTGAAGAGACATGACTGACTGGGCAGAAGTATATCCCACAGTACGTTGTCCTTATTTTCTGTGGTAGACTGGTTGCCAGATAAAGTTATAGAAACCAATATGTCTTGTTATTTAACCCATAACTGGAGGAAAAAGAGATTAATACTTTTGCTAAGGGTATTTTTGCGTAAGTGAATGCAAGGAATTCAACTGGAATCACTCCGAGTCGATATCTACTGTATCACAATTGTTAAAACATCTGCATGTTTAAAAGGCAACGTACGAATATTTTTTCTGAGACGATATTAATGTTGGACTCGGTAGTAATATAGAATAAATGCGTGTGTAGCACAATGATTATCCGCTGGTAAAGTGTGGGTAGTGTGTTGAGTTTAAACCCCAGATAAGGCAGTGCGTTCATTTTCGCACAGATACTCTTGGAATGTTATGATGCCATCTGTGCTCTTCAGCTTTGGGTTAATACCAAGGAAACCTGGGATATCTAACCTCGATTGAGCTCTTGTGGAAGAGTAATTTTGTTTGAAAACCGGTTGAATATGGAGCTAGTATCGCTATTTCGTAAAAAACTACTTGTCACGGAAACCTCAGTAAAAATACCCGGTGTGGCAAAACTGGTTTGGGCTGTTTGTTTTACCAGCATATCAACAATTTTAGGTCATTTAATACTGATAATTGGATTTTATACAATTATATATTAGTTTTAACTTTTAAAATATGTGAAATATAATTGAAAACTGGTTGTATAGTTGAAGTTTTCTGGATTAAATTTTGGTATATAATTTATTCTACCTCAAACAGATGAAAATGATTTCTTCATTAACATTTTAAAAATTTCTGTAAGACTGTTAATCTCATAAAGGTGTTTACTGATAAAAGCAACTTCTGCCCAGTCCATAATAAAAAGTTTTGCTGTGCATATCACCTGGCATACCATGTATTTAGATGGATCTCTTATCTTTTGAAAGAAATGAATATGTGATATTAGCATGACTAATTCTTATTCTTGCTAAGACTAATTCTCTTCAGGAAATCTTAGTGTTATGGTTTCTTATCCTAAGTATATGTTTGATTTTGCGCAATTTATTATTTGGGTGAGTATTCCTTAATAGTTAAGATATATTTATTAATTAATTGGAATTCTGTGTGAAGAACTTTTGCTTTTGGTATATTCATTTTTATTGATTATTTAGATGGCTTATTTGCTTTTCCATTTTTCTGGATACGTATATGGTTAAGTATCCAAATGAAGGTGATGGGATTTTGTTACAATGAGTATCATGTTTAAAATTTAATTATTACAGGAACTGTCAGGTTGTGTTTTTTGCTATGTAAGAACATATAGAGTCTGAGAATATATAGAGTCTGAGAATAAAATGAGTTTGTCTAACTCAAAATCTGTGATAATATCCTAGGCTAAATTTGTTGCTGGAAGTTCAAGATATTACAGATTTACATTTCGGGCATGATTGTGTTCAGTATAACTAAACATCCAACTAATATTTTTGGAGCTATCATTGCTTATATATATATATATATATATATATATATGGTCTTCTTCAATCTTTGGTGAGTGGAAGTCTTTGCATATTCAAAATATTTATGTCATTAACGTTTGGTCTTCTTTTTCAGTCTTCTTTTTCAATCTTCAAAGCCTTCCAATCACCAAAGATTGAAGAAGAGGACCAAATGTTAATGACATAAATATTTTGGATATATATATATATATATATATATATATAAAAACTTACAATTTGTATGCGTTAGTAAATAAAAAATTCGTTCATTAATACAAATGTGCCACTTTACATTTTATGCCCTGCCAGAATTACATTCGGCCATTTTATTGAGTAAGGAGAATTTTCGAGAGAATAGATTCGTGTATTGGATGTGCGTCGTGGTGCAGTGGATATCGGCTCTGAACAAGAAATCGGAGAGCCGAATTCGTATTCCAGTTGAATTCATTGCATTCACTTACGCGCAAATACCCTTGGGAAAAGTATTAATCCGTCTCTTCCTTCCAGTTATGGGTTAAATAACAGGACAGATTGGGTTCTATAGTCTTGGCTAGCAACTAGTCTAACGCAGAAAGCAACGGCAACCTACTGCGGGATAATCTTCTGCCCAGACAGTCATGTCTCTTTCAAGACATGATCGCCCAAGCGTGTTTCACGTATGGCACTTAACTGACTGATTAGTGAATTGTTTATTTCCAGTCAGTTGAGATTGTCTTCTAAACGGACGCCACGAGGTTTAATTGGAATTTCCTTTAAATTATATAATTCTTTATATTGAAATAGGGGAAAAAGTTATATGCTGAATTACTTGGGCAAAGTTTGATATAATATTTAATGCCAATTTATGTTGTCTTAATGACAATGGTGGTTTGTGTGTTTTAATTGGATTTTCCTTTAAATTATGTAATTCTTTATATTGAAATAGGGGAAATAAGTTATATGCTGAATTACTTGGGCAAAGTTTGATATAATATTTAATGCCAATTTATGTTGTCTTAATGACAATGGTGGTTTGTGTGTTTTAATTGGATTTTCCTTTAAATTATATAATTCTTTATATTGAAATAGGGGAAAAAAGTTATATGCTGAATTACTTGGGCAAAGTTTGATATAATATTTAATGCCAATTTATGTTGTCTTAATGACAATGGTGGTTTGTGTGTTTTAATTGGATTTTCCTTTAAATTATATAATTCTTTATAATGAAATAGGGGAAAAAAGTTATATGCTGAATTACTTGGGCAAAGTTTGATATAATATTTAATGCCAATTTATGTTGTCTTAATGACAATGGTGGTTTGTGTGTTTTAATTGGATTTTCCTTTAAATTATATAATTCTTTATATTGAAATAGGGGAAAAAAGTTATATGCTGAATTACTTGGGCAAAGTTTGATATAATATTTAATGCCAATTTATGTTGTCTTAATGACAATGGTGGTTTGTGTGTTTTAATTGGATTTTCCTTTAAATTATGTAATTCTTTATATTGAAATAGGGGAAAAAAGTTATATGCTGAATTACTTGGGCAAAGTTTGATATAATATTTAATGCCAATTTATGTTGTCTTAATGACAATGGTGGTTTGTGTGTTTTAATTGGATTTTCCTTTAAATTATATAATTCTTTATATTGAAATAGGGGAAAAAAGTTATATGCTGAATTACTTGGGCAAAGTTTGATATAATATTTAATGCCAATTTATGTTGTCTTAATGACAATGGTGGTTTGTTTGTTTTAATTGGATTTTCCTTTAAATTATATAATTCTTTATATTGAAATAGGGGAAAAAAGTTATATGCTGAATTACTTGGGCAAAGTTTGATATAATATTTAATGCCAGTTTATGTTGTCTTAATGACAATGGTGGTTTGTGTGTTTTGGCTGTTTAAGTTTTCAATTGGAGTCATACTGTCGACCCTTAGAATTGCAGACCCTGATGATGGGTGGTTTTAAGTTCTTTCACGTAAAATTTTCTTGTTGCGCCATAGATAAAGCATCTATACTCCAATCTGTATCTAACCAATACCTGATAGATTTATCATTAGTATCTGTCTGTCAGCTCTGCACGACTTTGCGAGAGATTACCGAATAGCTGCATTGCTTTACTGCAATTCTCACAAAGGTATTTTATATGTGATATAAAGGATAAAGCTTTTCTAAAAAATTATTGCTATTTTTTTAGCGATATACTTCAAGCATTTCTCACTTCATCGAATCTTAATTCAAGATCATGGTATAACTTTCTAATTTGGCGAAGGTGTATACAAATCTACCATCCGCATGTGCATTGAATACAGCTGCCATACCTGGTCGGGTGCTCCTGCTTTCCACCTAGGGGTCCTTGACAAAATCCAACGGAGAATCTGTAATGTGATCGATCCCGACTTGGCAAATCGGATACAGTCACTTTCTCACCGACGCAGTGTGGCTTCCCTCTGTCTCTTCTACAAATACTTTCATGGCTTCTGCTCAGATGAACTGAGCTCATTAGTACCCCCTGTATATGAATTTACTCTGACCACAAGATTAGCAACTGGGTCACTCCCTTTTAATGTGAAACTAATAAATTGTAAACGCAAATTCTACTCCCACAGGTTCTTTTCTTGCACTTCCCGCCTGTAGAATTCTCTTCCTCTTACTTGCTTTCTCGACAGCTACAATCTTCAAGAATTTATATGTAAAATCAATAGTCATCTCCTGTCTCACTAACTTGCATCCTCTCTCATGCTCTTTTCTACGTCCACCCCAATCTCATCAGTATTCTCATCCTCCTCTTACCCTTTTCCTGATACCCCTGTAACCTGTCACTCCTTATAATATTCTTCCTACATAACCCCCTGAACAACAGTGGTAGTAAAATGCCTTGCTCGGGGCGACACGATTATAAACATAATACATTTGTTTTTTGTTTGAAGAATCTGAATCCAATTTCAGTCACTCAAATGTTTACTTTATTGAAACCCTAATTATGTGTGTAGGAATTTTGAGATGCGTTTTGCGCTAATACATTTGCAATATCCTTTGTTATTTGCTTTGAAATAATTTTCTCAATGGAGTTCTTTCATTTTTCGCGTTGACTTTACAATATATATTCCATACTGTTTTGGTTTTGGTGTTAGAATTAATATTGGGCACAAAGTTCTTCAATAAGAATCGCTATGTTTCTTCACTTATTCTGCGTGCTCTTTTGGTCAGTCAGTTAAGTGCCATACGTGATACACGCTTGGGCGATCATGTCTCGATAGAGACATAACTGACTGGGCAAAAGATTATCCCGCAGTAGGTTGCCATTGCTTTCTGCGGTAGACTGGTTGCCGACCAAGGCTATAGAACCCAAACTGTCCTGCTATTCAACCCATAACTGGAAGAAATAGGATTAATACCTTTCCCAAGGGTATTTGCGCGTAAGTGAATGCAATGAATTCAGCTGGAATTCGAACTCGGCTCCCCGATTTCTCGTTCCGAGCCGATATCCAATGCACCACAACGCACATTTATTTGATACATAGTCAGACTTTCTTGGGTTGGAGGTAATTTGAACTTACGTAGAGCTGCACAACGCAATCTGATCTACTTTTATTTTACACTCGACTTCAAACCAAGGTCTGTCATGTTTGACAGGTTTAGAATTTGATATGTATTATACCGTGATACGGAGAAACATTTTTATAAAATAAATGATGTGCTCTGCATTGTCTACATTGGATTCGGGTATATGTTTCAGGACGCATGCGTTTTAAGTTCCTCCTATGTGGCTTTCTTAAGTTTCCAATGTAGTATTCTTTTATCTGGCAAAGATCCAGAATTTCTCAACACAACTGGTAAGTGATCACTTCAACGTGTACTTTCCAGGTATAGCCTAGGTATGTTGCAGGATCACTTAAGTTAATATCTATTGCTTCATGGGTTTAGTTAGGTATATGATTTGTCATTGTATAGACATATATCGTGTCTATCTTTCAGTAATCTTCCTTCTGATCAGTATTTTTACAAACTCGTATGTTGTATGGCTATAAAAATCTCCGATTACAATAGTTTTGGGAGCTGCTTCTGTATTTATATCTGTAGGATCGTTATGACGAATATTAACCGAGCATATTGTGATGATTTTATGTCCTGAGTTGCTTATGGCTATTGTTTGTAATACTATATTCGAATCGATTTTGCTCTGGAAAAAAATATCTAATATCACAGGAATCTCGTTTTCCACTATTACTAATAAAATTGTATGCTGTATAGTTTTTAATATCCATATTTATTTGTCTATATTTCTGAGATGAGGTATTATTTACATTATTCGGACTATTGTTCTCATGGGCCTTACATTTCGGCAGTTGTACGATCTGGCCTTCTTCAGGTGTTAGGACAAGGAGACATTTCCAGTAGATATAGACGTTGGTTAAGCCCATTGATTGGACTGATAGTTCTGAGTTCAATACCAGGATACAGCATCGTGAAGAAGTAACTTAGAGTGTTAGAGGAAGATAACTCATGACTACCAAATACGCTTTACGAAAGGAATGAGAATGATATACCCCAGTGATTTTAATAAAGGTTTCGGTTAAAAATTCTTAAGATCCATATTTTTATTGTCATTTAGACAAAATACCTAAAGGCAGCTGATTGCCAGACATAGATCAGCAATAAGCAAGTCATTTTAATTTGCTTTAACTCCTCTTCCGTTTCACTGAATAATTTTGTTAACCATGATTTTTAAGGCTTTTGGTTTTTATTTGGTTGTCTTAAGTTTATTTTTTCGAAATTGGTTGTTTGTGGGTGAATTCTGCTTGCAGGGTTTATTTTTTTACTGCGTTGTGTGTGTTTTTCATTTCCTAGTTAGATTTGAGGTGATTTCTTTCTTAAATTTCGTTTTGACGACTGTGTTTTCTTGCTTTTTGTATGTGCTTTTACTGTTAAAGATCTTCCTCTTTGGGTTATAGGTGAGAAATCTCTAGATTGAGAGTGTGGCAAATGATTCTTTTAAACTTTTTTTTAATCATATAACCTCGACCAAGGCGGTAACGCCACTGATGCGCAGGGGGCTACGTAAGAGTTAAAAGATTGGAAAAGAAAAAGACGGAAACCACATCCTAAACAGGGAACAAGGGATGAGCTTCTTCACCTGTTCAATAGACGTGGGTGGAGTGTGAAACGGGCGACAATTTAGCCTATCTACTGTTAATTTTTAAGTTTAATGATTTAGAATGTTCTCTATTTTGATTAGCTATATCATTTTTTATTGGATGTGTTTTAAATGTTTTTTCCTGTTGATATCATGTCTTCAATATTTTAGTTAATTTCTTTAGCTCTTGGATTAATGTCATTAATTCACAGAAATCATTCTTCTCACCATTATGTAGTTGGGTTTTGGTTGCATTTGCATAGTTTATTGTAATATTTTGTCGATTTTCAGCAATTTCCTCGGCTTCAGGAATAGACAAATTTCTTGCATGTTTGATATCAGCTGTTACATTTTGCCAAGCTTTACATAGATGTGAGTATATAGCGGGTTATCCATTCATTTCCAGTTTATAGTGGAGAGTCCGTTCTAGTGAAGGGTAGTTGTATATTGTTGAAGATTGACGGAAATTGGCCTTGTTGTAGATAGCCCACTGTAAGTCATAAAATGATTATAAATCAAGAACAGCATATTGAGTTGAAAAATAATATTTTATATATACACATATCAATTAAGGTTATTTACAATTAAAGTAATACTTGAAGTATAGGTCCAACGGACGTTAAAATGTTCATGGCAATAAAATACTAAAAAGAGAATTAATACTTAGGAATGTGGGAGCGTTGTAAGTAAGGAATGTCTTTGATGTATTCGCTCCTTAGGTCAGTAAGTATTTTTGAGACAGTGAAAGATAAGATGAGAGGGAAGGGAGGCTAGGATAGTAAGACGCTTGACGTAGGTCAAGGAGATATTGATTACACTCCTCTCTCTGTCTGTCTGTCTGGCTGCGTCTGTCTTTGTGGCGATGCTTTCTGTATCGGCTTTTTATTTCGACTTTTTGGATCACAGCTTGATTCTGGCCTTCCAATTGGCCGATACATAAAATTCGCGTAGGCCCGCGAACTGGAAATTTAATATTTAATTAATTTTTATTTTTCAGCCGGAACATGTGCGTGAGGCCAGCTGCGCACCTTCGAGTTTTGGTCATTTGCTTTTTTGTTGTGAGGGTGCAAACATCCGGTGCCTCGCTTTTGCTCGGTCGGTATCACCACAAGTATTCAATGTGGTTCTCATTACATTTTATGCCTTTTATGACACGTTTACACTTAATGTCTTGATCTGTATTGTTGTATTTGGACATCAGAATTCTAGTACATCTTTCTTTACGATGGTCATATCTTTGGCAGTTATGAGGTCGTAATGGTCTTTAATGTACATTTAAACTTTTGCATTGATATAAACTATTTTTGTTTCATTTGATGGATTGGATGTGTTGAATTTGAATATATATGTACTGGTGTTTATGATTTGGTTATTTCTTTTGTTACTCTGGCTACATTTATTAATTTTTTTAGGCTAAATTTGATTTCTACTAAGGAGCAAGCTGCCAGGTCTGAAATTTTGATTACACCTTTAGACAAGTTTAGACTTTGGTGTAGATAGGTTTTAAGTTATTAAATGTTGACCATTTGAAGCTGTTTTCTGTATGATCACTTAATTATTACTGTGTTGTTTATTACTTTTTAACAATTATAGGCGAAATTTGAAAGTACATTATTTTTTACACTTATAAGTTAAACATTTCTTCAAGTGACTCAATTCTTATATACTGAGGGAAGTAACTATGAAATCTGATTCATTATCAGATCTTGATTTAGATAGGGATCTTTTCATTGTCTTTATTGCCTTTTAAAGTATATGTATCATCATCCTTGCTATCCACCCTCCTCGGAACCCTCTCATGACAAAAGTTTTTTGGGGGGTAATCCCATTCCCCCAAGCATTTCATGGATACAAAACTGGTATACTCAGGTTAAGTATTTATATGAACTCATCAATAATTTATTTCATTCATTCAAATTCTGTAAATTTTTACATTTTGATGATACATTTTAGTTATAATCTGATTAACACTTACCATATGCTTCTCATACAAATTTGATTACATTTCTTTTTTGGTAGTTTGTAATGTTTTGTTTTCAGTAGGACGAAAGATATCATCGCTTGACATGAATAGCCGATTGCTCAGATTATCTAGGTCAAGCAAGCACCAAAGTAGTGTTCTGAAATTCAGAAGTATTATACCTAACGCATGAAGCCTCACAAAAACCAGGATCTTGTCTTTAAGCATCACAGGTTGCCACTTACGACAAAAAGGTGGCTTCGTTGGTGGTGGAGGGTATCTTACCCTTCCGCGGAGGTGCAGTCAGCGTATTCTGAAGCCTCAACTGATAGAGCGATGAAGTTGTGGCCGTGTACACCGCGGTTAAAATAAAAGTGAGATAGAAAACGCTTTGTACAATTAAATACGTTTTTACAAATCAACTCAATTGTCAAATTTCGACAGGAAAGCTACAACCAATGTAAAGGATATAATTTCACGGTCATCTTTTCATGTATTACATTTTCATTTGATAAATCAGGAAACCTATTTGACGTAAATCACAACATTGACATAAATCTTTAATTAAATCTAGAAAAATCATCCATAACTACGAGCTCAAACATTAAATGAATATGGAAATAATTACCTGAAGTTTTCGTGCACTCGGTCTAAATGATTTCTGTATAATTTTCATAATTACAGAAATAACATCACTGAACTGATCAGCAAATAAATGTGAATCTCTCGCCAGTTGGCGCACAGTTTGAGCGAATCATCTGCTGTGATTACACAGTTTGCACAGCAATAACAAGAATCATAAGTTGCGCTCGCGGTAAAGAAGTGGTAGCGCAATTGGTAAGCAGAACTCAATTCTTGCTCAATTTGCTGCATTCACTACTGCACAAATTCCTGAAAAAATCATGCACCCAATTTTTTATTTTATTTCACATCAGGTATAGGTTAAAGATGTGCGTTGTTGTGCAGTAGATATCGGCTCGGAAGGAGAAATCGGTAAGCTGATTTCCAATTCCAGTTGAATTAGTTGTATTCAGTAACTTAAGTGCCATATATGATACACGCTTGGGCGATCATATCTCGAAAGAGACATAACTGACTGGGCAGATGATTATCCCGCAGTAGGTTGCCATTGCTTTCTGCGGTAGACTGGTTGCCGACCAAGGCTATAGAACCCAATCTGTCCTATTATTTAACCCATAACTGGAGGGAAGAGACGGATTAATACTTTTCCCAAGGCTATTTGTGCGTAAGTGCTTGCAAGAAATTCAACTGGAATTCGACCTCGGCACCCTGATTTGTCGTTCCGAGTCGATATTCACTGCACCACAACGCACATCCAGTTGTATTCACTTATCCGTAAATAGCCTTGGAAAAGTATTAATTCATCTTCTTTCTTTCCAGCTATGGTTTAAATAGCAGGAGAGTTTGGGTTCTATGAACGTAGTTGGCGACCATTCTACCGCAGAAAAAATGACGAAGAAAATTTGCTCAGTCAGTCATGGATCGAAAAAGATACGATAGCCCAAAAGTGTATCACGTAATAGCATTTGGCTGACTTATGGGTTAAAGAAAAGAGTAGATTGGGGTCTCTAACCATAGGTAGGACCCAGTCCAAGAAAATACAAATTGAATTGAACCCATGGAGACGGTTACAAAACTAGCCTATTATATAACAATTCATATCAACTGACATATAATATAGGAATGAAATTGTGGAAAGCAATAATTATTAATGTTCCGAAGAAACATGGCAATGAAATGGAAAATATACTCTCAACTACTTAAAATGTTGGATAACCTGGAAACCAAGGTTGACGATCGACTTGAAATATAACGACGGACACGGATATAAAAATATACAATTATATCTTTATTCTTCTTCGTTTTTGGTTGTGTGTAGGGGGAGCAGTCAGAAGAAAGCGTACATACTAGGAAGAGACGGCTTCTTTGTATTCTCTTTGAGTGCTCTGGCTTTATATGTTTTTGTTTCGTTTTTTTTTTTGCCCGAAAAAAGAAAAAAAAACGGTTCTATATAACTCAGGTCTGTCGAGCTTCAAGTAATTAAGTCATTTCTGGGTAGGTACACCCGCCAATTATTACATTTAACCAGTTGCATCTTGACGTCATAACATTCCTGTGTTTCCGATTGCTCAACTTTGACATGCTATTTTCTTTTTATTTATCATTGTTTCTGACGGCTTACTAATGTAAATTTGATTCCCATGATGTAAGCTGACTTCAGTGGATCACAAGCCGCATTCGTTTCTTCATGGTTTTATTTTTCCGAACTTGAACGTTGTTTCTACATTATTCGCTTCTGGCTGAAATAAATTATATACTGTCTTTGGCACAATACACTTATTTTTCTGCATTCCAGTTTTTTCTGACTTTGACAAAAATAATATTTATTTAAGGTCAATTATACTTTGTGGGTCCCCAGAATATATAACAGAAACATAAAATGAAGCATCAGTGTTTTATGACATGAAACGATATGATTTTAGCATAAATAACAGAGTCTACGCAATGTCGTGATGGGATGGGATTAATTCGTTATATATATGTTTGTATATATATATATAAATGTAGGTAGCTAACCTAGAGCCAAAGAACCTACCTAGGTCTCACCTAATGGATTGCCAGGGCAAGTTGGCTACGTGTTAGGTTCCTCGTCTCGGGTTTTTTTTTCTTTCGACTAGTATTTTGACTAATGTTCAAGTGCTTAATTCGTTTCGTTTTTTGGTTTCCATTTTTTTCCTCTCCGTGTTTATACTCGGTGGGTTTTTCGAGACTTGTTTAAAGATATATATATATATATATATATATATATATATATTTCAGTCGCGTTCAAGGCTTTTTCGTAATTGTGTTTTATTTGAGCACAGTTCCAGTAATCTTAGAGAAGTCAACAATTCCCAGACATGATGGTGTTTACCGAGAACTATAGCAGTATAGCTGTCGTAGCCATTAGAAGCTGTCAGAACTTAGCACCATCTGACAGTGCAATGATTGGTGAAGCACTGTTTGAGGTGCACTCTTAGATTCGTTTCGGGCATCAGGAATATGTCAAGAATATATTAATTTCAGAAAGACATCTGTGGCATGAGAAAAATAGAAGGCTCTTTTTTATACTCAGTGAATGATTACCGCCGTAGACTGGCAATGATGCTAAATATTCAATGAAAATGGATACTTCACCAAATGGAATTCAAATACAAGGTTGACATTTACTCTCGATGTACTCTAGCGCTTACAATATATTCTATGGGGTTTCATTGTCACTGTAAATGAAGGTTATCGATATTAATGCAACAGAATTGATTACAGAGTTTCATTTGATATAAGAAGGTTGGCTTCGTGTTGCCCAGTTAGGTGAGATAAACCTCGTATGCAGCTGTAAAAATAACTGCTGGACTGTTGGGTCCGTGTTGTCTTGTGAGATGAAAATAGTTTTGTCCCCGTATGAGGGTTGTTAGGCAATGGATATCGGCTCTGAATGAACAATCGGAGAGCCGAGTTCGAATTCCAGTTAATGTTGGAAAGTGCAGTCAGTTCAGTGCCATACGTGATACACGCTGGGGCGGTCATGTTTCGAAAGAGACATGACTGAGTGGACAGAAGACTATCTCTCAGTAGGTTGCCTGGATGCCAGCCAACGCTATAGAACCCAATCTGTTCTATTATTTAACCCTTTACTGGAGAGAAGTGACATATTAATACATTTTCTAAGGGTATTTGTGCGTAAGTGAATGCAAGGAATTCAACTGGAATTCGAACTCGGCTCCCTGATTTGTCGTTCAATGGCGATGTTGACTGCATCAGGTACATCCTTTGAAGTGGTGTTAATCCAAGTTTTCTTCCTCCAGTAGTCGGTTGAATGGGACGGATTAGATTGTGTAGACTTGGCTGGGCGTCTAACTCAAAGGAATGGCAATCTAAGGCTATAAAATCTTCTGCCTTGTCAGTTATGGATCAAAATGAATATTATGGCCCAAGCGTCTATCAAGTACGGCACTTAAGGGACTGGTTGAATAATTTTGGATATCTTTAGTAAGAGTATGAAATGGATCGCTAGTAAAACTGTAGTTTCCTTTGAGGTGTCAGTCAGTCAGTCAGTTAAGTGCCATACGTGAAACACGCATGGGTGATCATGTCTCGAAAGAGTCATGACTGACTGGGTAGAAGATTATCCTGCAGTAGGTTGCCATTGCTTTCTGCGGTAGACTGTTTGCCAACCAAGACTATAGAACCCAATCTGTCCTATTATTTAACCCATAGCTGGAGGGAAGAGACGGATTAATACTTTTCCCAAGACTATTTGTGCGTAAGTGAATTCAATGAATTCCACTGGAATTCGAACTCGGCTCCCCAATCTCTCGTTCCCAGCCGATATCCACTGCACCACAAACCATTCACAAATCGTCATTATATTATGGTAATCATATGCTTACAATAGTAAGTAAAGATACTTAAGTACGGTTACATAAAACGGAGTAGAATAAAGTCAACTGACTCTCCGGTGATCTATTTTTGCCCTCGATCAATACGTTCAATCCTAGCTGAGACTGCTTGATATCTTACAGTTCTCATTAAGTTGTTTGCTAAACAAAATCAAATTTACTGATAAATAATATTTATAAATCTCCCATTCGCCCGTGCATTGAATACTGCTGCAATATCTAGTCGGGTGCTCGTGCTATCCACCTAAATGTTCTTGACAAAATCCATCGGAGAATCTGTAATGTGATCGATCTCGACTGGGCAGCTCAGATACAGCCACTTTGTCACCGGCGCAATGTGGCTTCCCTGTGTCTCTTCTACAAATACTTTCACGGTTTCTGCTCTGATGAACTTAATTCACTGGTGCACTCTATATATGAATTTACTCGAGCAACGAGATTAGCAACTAGGTCCCACCCTTTTAATGTGAAACCAATAACATATAAATGCAAATTCTACTTCAGCAACTTCTTTTCTCGTATTTGCCACCTGTGAAATTCGTTTCCATTTACTTGCTTCCCCGCCAGCTACAATCTCCAAGAATTTAAATGTAAAGTTAATAGTCATCCTCTATTTCATGCTACTTACTCCGTCTACTCCACTCTCATCAGTAATCTTATTTTCTTACCCACTTCCTGAAACCCCCTATAACCTGTCACTCTTTATCATAACTTTCCTCCTATGTAATCCGCTGCGCACTAGTGGCAGTAAACTGCGTTGCTTGCGGCGATATGGTCATAAAAAATAGCGACGAGAAAAGATAAACAGCTACTTAGTGTACTAAAAGCAGGAAGTTGTGGAGAATCATCATTCTGGCCACTGTGATAAAAAAGTATTAATAGATAAAATAGAATTATTTCGAAATTTTGTTCTCGTCTTGGTTGATATAGGTGTTACAATAGACAACGTTTCTACCTAGTACCCTCTGCTCATCATCAGGTGTCCATAGATTGGCTCTAAAAATACACCACTGAAGTCCTTCGGGATGGTGGCGTAGTGGATATAGTAGTTGATTATAAATGTGTTAATATCATCTAGTTCGATGAGTTCGATCCTTGGACTTTGTAGTGACGAACCAAAAATCCAACATGAAAGAACAATAATTGGTTTTACAGGATATTTCCCAATAATCAACGAGAGAACCCACATCAGCCAATCTATGGATATCTGATGATGACCATAGGATATTTGGTCGAAACGTTGTGTTTATTATAACACCTAAATCAACCAAGATGAGAACCAAAGTTCGAAATGATTCCAAGATTATTAAAAATTACTCATCTCAGAAACAAATGCAAAAGATGAAATAGCTAAATTTCATTTTCTGTAAAAAAAACAAAAAACAAAAAAAAAACATTTTCACTGTATACATTACGTCACTTTATATGCAATCTAATTACTAGTATTTACGCTATTTAGGTTACCAAGATCTTAAGAAAAGCCGGAGGACACACCGGTCGAAATGGTGATATAACCACAAAGATGAGGACAATCGTCCGAATAGAAAGAGCATAAGTAATAAGTTCTCATCCAGGAATTCGAACGAAATTTTATTTGCAGATCGAATACATTTCTGCACATATATATAAAAGGCATGCTCTGTTTTTGCATTATACATGTGTAATCAGCCGACAAGCAGCTACAATTCACATCAGCCATTATTCCCAGGGTCTACTCCTCTGATGGAACATAGATAAGTAATAAATGATGCGAGAGATATTTGGATGTGGAATATAACGGAATGGCCATTTGCGTGATCAGTCGAATCTGAGGTAGGTATTTGTCTCTGGGGAATAGGCATTGGCTTCATAGACAGTCTTGCCTTTTAAACGGTCCGAGTATGAAAGGTTAAATTCGTGATCAGTCGGCTGTGCTATCGGACAGCGCGTTGCAATTAAGCACACAAGACTAAAGAACTTTTAGCGTTCGGGCGACCTCTTTAAGAAACAAACAATGCATAAAGAAAGCATTCATGGCTTTTGTTTCTGTTATTTTTCTCCTGATTGCTAGCTTTCTTTTGTTCAATATCTTCCCTTTTGAAATATCAGTTTATTCACATTCATGATTCATTTTATGTTTATTGATTCGATTTTTTATGCGGGTCACTGTTCGTTCAAGTCTCCTACACTCTGTATTTCTGTTTGACTAGTGTGTGGTGTATGAGTCGTTAATTCAAACTATTTTATAAGTTTCTCTTGCCTTCGGTTAGTTTTCTCTGCGTCTGTTTAGTTTCTATATAATTTAAATTTTAATTTATTTTTGTTTTTAATGCTAAGTTCTTTAAAGGAGCATGTTCAGTGGATGACTCTGGTATCGATTTTTCAAAGAGGGACAAAAGCAATGTTGATTAAATCGGATTGATTCGTTTTCTACGGCTTATCAACCCTTTGCAGTTATTCTAAAAACCGAGAATATTTTTAGAATAGAAAAAAATTTTGTTTTAGATAAATTAGCAATAAAATGCTTACAAGTTGATCAACAACTCGGGAGTGAAGGTGAATTCATACCTCATAAGAATTTATAATGTCGATACAAAGTAGGGGATCCATTCGATATTACAGTGAATATATAAACAGGATCCTCACTTAGTGCCCATGATATTTTATATACATTTATATTCCAGTTAAACATGCTTGTTTAAAGGCAACCGACAAGGAAGTTATTAATTTTTGACTTAATTTTTCCAATATTTTTACATGTTTTCTTTTGGTTGGGATTAAGAAATGTAAAATTGTTGCATAATTTTTTACTTTCCACGCGCTTTCAACCTTTTCACAGGCCATGTCTAAGGATGTTATTTTTTGGTGTTGCTATGTTCTCATGTTTGACTAATGTAATATTTTGTGTTTTATTATTTTTGAAAAGGAGATTTTTTAAGCTATCACGTGATGCGCGCAGCTGGATATCGCGTGTGCATCTGTCTATTTGCTAAAAAATCTTACAAAACTATTTTCACTGTTAAAAAATGTAAGGTGATGATAGAAAATAATTTATATTCCAGTAAACGTAAATAATGCTAAAAGATTGCTACTCAATATTCGATACGTATTATAAGGCTTATCATCCAATTAAATTTAAAAAAATCTTTTACACTGTAAAAACATTTTTAGTTTTTCGCCGATTGTCATTTAGTGATACAGGTCTGACAAATTAAACTACAGCTAAGGGAAGAGGAGGTGGATTCATACATTTTCCAAGGGTGTTTGTGCGTAAGTGAATATAAATCCCGACTGAAATTAAAACTCAGCTTTCCGATTAACAATTCAAAGGCGTTGTTCGTTACACCACCCGCACATCCATGCGGCCACCGATGTAGGTACCAATCAAACTCGACGTAGATTAAATTCAGTGATCGTACAGAAATCCGGTGTTTAGACGTGATGTGGCTGTAAGCCTTCAAATCGGAAACGGTTTTTATAAGTATCGAAAAAGAAAATCTAAGAATTAAAAATAAATATTCGATTAACAAGCATCATTTACGTTGAGTTCTATAGCATTTTTCTTGTCTTTATATTTACTCAGCTAATTTGAATCTGTTGGTAGAATCGTATTGCGTCAGTCTTGAATAAAATTTGAATACTTTGACACCTAACATTCTAAACATTAAAATTGATCGTCATTAAAAGTCGATTCCTTTCAGTTACACTTCATTTCATTGTCATGGATTAAATTCTTACTGTCTGAAACGTTTATCGTCAACTTTCTTATCGATTGTTTTGCACTTTCTTCTTTCTCGATTGCTTGCCTTACGTATTGCCTTCTGGATTTATTGCTTGTCTTGTGTATTTCTTGACCTTTGCTTGTATTACATGTCTTCTACTTTTCCTGCTTGAATTCTTATAGTATCGATTGATTTCTGACAAGTGATAGTTACATAGAAAATTTTGATGTGATAATATCAAAGTAGATGCCTGATTAAAAATACCAGAATTTTGAAAAATTACGGCATAGTTATTTTACTAAAGTTAATTATATAATCCGCTTACGTGACCGACAAAACCGATTCCTTAATTAACGGCCAACATTTTACGAGATACAAATAGTTATAATAAAGCCCCGAGAAGGGAAAATTTATTCGAAGTAGTTCATTAATTTTAGTAATAATTTTATAATTCAATCAAGGAAAACATTTCGGAGTAAAAGAAATGACTAAAAGTGAAATAATGTCCTCTCAGATGCACTAGGGCCATTTTGAATACATTAAACCATTGTTTTTTTTTTCTTTATCGAAAGTGTTTCAGTTAGCTTGGAGAACGAGAGTAAAGTGGAAAACTCGCAAATCACGCGCACAAAATGGAATCATCTGCGCAGAGCACCTCACGCAGAAGTTTTGTCATAAAACGTGACACACAAAGAAAGGAAAGCCAATAAAAAGTTCCTGCATCACATCAATAGTTTTTTTTTTAAACATTCCTGCATTCAATATAAAAACGAAAAATTTGATAAGAAACAAAAAAATGTTTTTCTAGAAGATAACACATAAGGCAAATAGACACTGAATGCCAAGTTCCAAATCTGAATTAATACAAAATTTTCCCGTTTCAGAAAAATAATGTTCTTCAAGTGATATTTTAAAATAACCATACAAAATGATCTATGTAGAAAATATGTTTAATTAGAAAATTAGTGAGTGGTAGTTGGAGAATATGCTTGTAGGTTTGTCAACATTGTTCAATCTAAAATGAGAATAAGGTTGAACTATGAAACTGAGAATTTGGGTCTTGGAAGTAACAGTAGCCTGATGTCATTGCGTGTTACTTTTCAATTTCGTCTCGGTAAAATCCATAGTAAGACCAGACATTATTTGAATGGGTAGACAAATGAACAAAGGAAACAAGATAGTTATTTTTCATTCAATGCTTATATATTCGTAGGATTATAGTTACTCGTCAGTGAGATAAATCGAGAAATGTTACATTTAGCATATATTCTATCCCTCTCCATCCAAGTCTTTGGGAATAATTTATAATTTGTTTGAATATTAATTTTAAAAGATACTTTTATTTGTATAGATATTCTGTTTTTAATAAAATATTATATTTATATGTTAATTTCTACCGGCCTGATTGTTTACGATATATTTTGTTACAAAAATGTGTCACCTGGCAGAATTCGAACCTGCGACCTCTAACAACGTTTGGGAAGACACCAATTGATCTACTACGTCACTCAATCACGAAGGATTCCAGTTTAATCAAAGTTAAACCAGGCCTTACACAACACAATTTTCGATTTTATGTGAATAACGATCTCTGCTCTGAAACTAACTTAATGTCAACAAATGTAATCATACAACATTACGGAAAGTCCCGAAGATTAACGAAATGTTTGTAACAACCGACATATTTAATTTATTTGAACATTATGTTTACTAGGACATCTATAATCTAGATTTAATCTAGAAATTTTTTTAAGAGTCATAAAATCTTAAATCAATACGTAAATCAAATTGAAATAAAAATGATACAAATTTATGTAGATGTCAACATCTTAACAATTGCCCACTGGAAAATAGGTTTCTGGCAAATACTCTTGTGTACCAATGTACTACAACATCAAATGACAACCCAACTATTAAAAAAAGTTTACATTGGATCTCCGAACAACACTTTTACGCAGCGTTGGCATTTTTATTTAACTTCCTTAAAAAATCACTTATACCGAAACCAAACATCCCTTTTTGCGTATTTCTTGAAGTTAAATGAAACAAACAAAACCCCCAAAATAAAAAGAACAATTCTGGAAAAATTATGTGACCGGGTTCTCTTATATATAAAAATTGAGTCGGTTGAACTCGGCAGTTAGTGTGAGCTGAGGGCTACCGTTAACAACCGTGATTATTTGCTAACCCAACCACCCATATTGTTGCTATCTAGTACGGACTATTTAAATTGTATCGACCAAATAAAGGCATTATTTCAAAATCTGTGTATTGTTTTGCCACTCGACGATAAAAAAACAAGAATTTTCGTTCTATGACATCTGCCTTTTGTGCCTGAATAAAAAGCGGCAGATGTTAAGGCTCCCTAAAAATAAAACAATTTTATGTAAACATCGAAAATGTTTCTCTAAAATTTAATTACTATCCTCTAAAATTACTGAAATGACCCACACAATACCTATCTGGTTTTCTTAACTACAGTATACCTTAATATACCATAACTATTTAATTCTAATTATGATCTAAAAATAGTAGCCCTTTTAACTAATGAGGTAGTACAAAATCAAATATAAAAACTCCCTGAAATCCAACCTGCTGTGAATAATTGTTTACCCATTCAAATAATGTATGGTCCCATTATGGATCTTACTGAGACTAAATTTAAAAGTGACACGCCATGACATCAGGCAACTGTTACTTTCAAGACACAAATTTTCAACTTCATTGTTCAACCGTATTCTCATTTTAGATTTAACAATGTTGACAAACCTACAAGCATATTCTCCATCTACCACAACCTAATTTTCTAATTAAACATGAATTCATCGTATATTTTCTAAATAGGTCATTTTGTATGGTTATTTTAAAATATCACCTGAAGAACAACACTATTCTTCTGAAACATAACATTTGTGTGTAGGGGTATAATGCTTTTATAAACCATTGTAATAACAAAATTACAATATTAAACTCTACTCTGTATTGAGACTCTTTATAAAAGTAAATGCATAAACAGTAGGTTTTAATCTACCTGTTCTTTCACTTCCTTATAATATATAAAAGGACAAAGACTGTTACTTTAATTGAGTAGGTTCGTGTCGACGTCTCGTTAGGACACCGTGATGGGGTTCTCACTCGCTATTGCTAGTTTGCTGTTAGGACCTGTTTTTTTTTCTTGTTTATATAGTGTATAGTGTGATTTTTGTTAGAGTGGTCTTCTTTGTGGTTGATTGACTTTTTCCTTTTTGTTTACTTTTCTTTTCATTCAACTTACATGTGTTTATTTTATTGCTTCACGTTTTAGTGTATGCGAAAATAGGTGTTTGTTTTATATTGTGCTGGGCGTTGTTTGTACTGACCTCGTATTGGTTTAACATTTTTTTCTTAATTTGTTAGTGTTTGCCCGCGTGATAATATTTTCTAGGTCATGGTTTGATGTTTTTGTGTATATCTGTGTTTGTGAACATTGTGTGTGTTTTTACTTTGTTTGGTGGTAGTAGTGTTATTTTATGTTTTTGTTGTGATTGAGTGTTTGTATATTTTTTATTTTATATCATTTGTACAATTGTTTCTACCTATTATTTTCTCTTTATTTCCATGATTGAGTACCTGTATATTTATATTTAAATTTAAGAGACAAGTCCATTTTTACTTGTCTCTTTGTTTAATTCCACTTTGTCAATAATTTAAATGTTCACTATATGTTAAATGTTCACTCTTTGATAATGGCTTATGTAAGCCGAAAACTCAGACCTGATAAAAAAAATCAACAATTACTGCGATCTCTTGTCTTTTAACGGTAGCACTATCAAGCTTATGAGACTATACGAAAGCACCCTGCACAAAATAAATAGACAAAACTTATATATATTATATTTTTTTGATCATATCACCCCGAGTAAGGCGGTAATGCCACTGATGCGCAGGGGGCTGCGTAAGAGTGAAAAGGTTGGAAAATAGAAAGCCGGAAACCACATCCTAAACAGGGAACAAGGGATGAGCCTCTTCATCTGTTCAATATACGTGGGTGGAGTGTGAACCGGGTGATAGTTTAGTCTATCTACTCCAATTGAAAAAAAAAAGGAAAAGAGTGTAAAGATTGGAAAAGAGAAAGCCGGAAACCACATCCTAAACCTGGAACAAGAGATGAGCCTTACTTGATACTTTTCAAAATAAAAAAAATTAAAATTCCTTCTTGAATTACCTGACAATTTATATCATGAAAGCCATAGGTAGGCTTATAAGCAAGGTGTAGATTTTGAGGTAGAGAGGATTGGCATCTACACACCCCTGTGCATTTGGATATCTTGAATGTAAATACTATTCAGTTTTATGCGAAACAAATTGCCAACATAATTCAACAAAATCTGTATTAATGAAAAGATGCTGACTAAATACACAAAATTTAAATTATTTTTAAATGTATGCCTGTAGAATATATTGTATGTTTCCGTTTGTATAGTAACGCTTGTCTATTTACACCTATGTGTGGTCATTAATACGCGGGTCAAATGCATTAAAAAGGAAAGATGTGGAAATATATTTGTGAAACCTTTTCGGATAAATATATAAAAGGTGTGTGTTTCTAGTCGGTAAGTTTAAATTCTATGTTTCTGTGTGCGAAATGTCCATAGAAATGTCTGATTGAATCGTTGAAAAAGGAACAAACATATATGCATGCTGTTGTCACGAATTCTTGTTGGACAGCGAATGCCATTCGAGATAGACGATAGTAACTGAAAAAACTGATGTCATCCTGAAGATTCACTGTCCAACAACCCAAAAAATACTGATCAGAGAAGAACCGTTTCTAAGGTAACTTCTTGCGCAGATTACGAAAATGACACGCATTTTTCCATATCAAGTTTCATTTTTTCGAAAATCGTGACTGAAATTTTTACATTATGACGTAAATTTTACACTTACACGTAAGTTTGAAAATTACCTGATATATATATATATATATATATATATATATATATATTAGGTAATGTTCAAACTTACGTGTAAGTGTAAAATATATCTACCGGAAAATGTATGTATGTGTGTGTGTATATATGTATATATATATATATATATATATATATATGCATACATACATTTTCCGGTAGATATAATAAGTTAAAATGCCTAGAAAAAAATGAAAAAGCAATCCAGATATTTTATTGTTATATTTGTGGATGTGTAACAACAAAGGCTTACAAGCTAAAAATATCAAATTACGGGAATAAACTTTATAAACTACATTTCAAATTGAAGTGGGAGATCTAAACAAGAAATGGGCATCACATATATGCTGTTCATTTTGTTTCTTCGCTCTATCGAAATGGGTCTGGAAAAGACCTCAAATTCATTGTTCCTATGACCTGGAGACAGCCGCAAAATCACACTGAATATTGCTATTTCTGTCCCAGTAAATCACAATAACTAACTTCATATTTTTAATTAAATTCTAGTTTTATTCTTAGTCTTAGTACTCATTAGCCTCCTAAATAAAGTAAAATGGTATTCATGTGTTATTTTTATTTCAGGTGTCACGAAAAAAAATCTGTCGAATACACAAATCTTAGATCAGCGATTCGTCCTGTACCACATTCTGAAGAAATTCCTGTTCCTCCAAGACCAAAGACTGAATATTTACTGGAATTTTCCAAATCCGAACAGTCAGAATCAGAAGGCTTATCTTTATCTAAGCATGATGAATCTTTAGAGATGGAAACTTCAAAATCAGAACCAAGTCTCTTCACCAAAACCGTGCTAAACTATCACGTGATAGATCTCAATCTAACAAAACATCAGAGTGAATTGTTCGCGACGAAAACAAAAGAATATGTTACATAATGATGTTTGAGTAATCAAGTTCAGATCGCGTTCTGATGACTTTCTTCATAGATATTTTTTAGAAAACAATTTGTCATATTGGAATAACATTCTTGGACCGTTCATAGGTTTGAATTTGAACTACGACCCTAGTGAACGGAGACTGTTTATCGATTCTTCACTTTATAGTTCAAAAGCCATACTTCTGCATAATGGAAACGCCCTATCATCAATTCCAGTTGCCCATTCGGTGGTTTTAAAGAGAGAATTACAAAAATTTGGCATTTATTCTAGAAAAGATAATGTACGACGAGTATAAATGGCAAACCTGTTGTGATTTTCGTAATTTGCTCATAAGTAAATGCAATGAATTCATTACATTCACTTACGCGCAAATACCCTTGGGAAAGGTATTAATAACAGGACAGATTGGGTTCTATAGCCTTGGTCGGCAACCAGTCTACCGCAGAAAGCAAGGACAACCTACTGCGGGATAATCATCTGCCCAGTCAGTCATGTCGCGAAAAACACATGATCGCCCAAGCGTGTATCACGTATGGCACTTAACTGACTGACTGTTGTGATTTAAAAGAGGTTGCAATTTTGAGTGGACTTCAATTAGGTTTCACAAAATATATGTTCTTTCTATGCAAATGGAATAGCCGCGCTAAAAAAAAACATTACATACGTTCAGAATGGGGACCCAGAAATCAGGCTCCGTCAACGTCATTCGAGAAACACACGTGGAAAAAAAATCATTCCCCCTCCTGTGCTTATTAAATTATGTTTAACCAAACATTTTGTAAAGACGCTAGACAACGATAAACATGCTTTTAAGAGAGGAAAGTTTCCCAAATTAAGTGATGCAAAAGTAAAGGAATGTGTATTTGTTGCTCTTCAGATTAGAAAATTTATGCTTGACGACGCTTTTGGTGATACTATCACTGAACTGGAATTAGCAGCATGGGTTAGTTTTAAGAAAGTATGCAATAGTTTTTTTGAGAAAGCATAAATCTGCGGATCATGAAATTTTAGCGGCTGATTTGATTAAATCGTATCATAGATTGGTATGTAACGTGTCGCTAATGCTCCATTTTCTCCACTCATTTTTTTCCGGAAAATCCATCAGATCTAAGGGATGAACACGGTGAACGATTTCACCAAGACATAGCTACAATGGAAACTCGTTACAAAGGAAGGTGAAGCCCAGCTATGTTGGCAGATTTTCTTTGGAGTCTACAACGTAATGAGCCTGGTAGCAAGCATTAGAAGAATCCTAATTACCGTTAAACAGCTCACAGTTCAGTTTTTTCGTGTATACCTTTTTCTTGCAATTTAACTTAATTTTGCAAATTTGAAACATTTTATCATGTGAAATCGTAAAAATAGTCAAAATAGTATATTTTCTTTGCAAATCTAAACATAGTTGTATATATTTGTAAAATATGGTAATCAATCATTTAAATTTTCATTTAAAACCACTTAAACTAAGTGAAACTACAGTATTTAGTCTAAAAAAAAAACTTGATTTACAAAAACATAAAATATTAGTATGCAATTTTCAAAACATTGAGACCCAAGAGCCAAAACGGTTTGCGTATTCGGAATCAGCGCACCCGAATTACTAAAATTCAATTACTCTAAGCCTAGTAATTTTTTGAAAAGTTAAAAATTATTGGACAGTGATTGATCAGGATAGAAAACCGCGTAGAATCTAACAGAGCATTGAGGCACACCCGCCTTCCGGTGAAGGGATCAGGATGCTTGACTATATATATATATATATATATATATACACACACACACACACAGAAGTTTATTTGAATTCATTACATTCTAATATACTTAAGAAAAATATGAATATGTGTGTGTGGGTATCAGTGTGCTCCTCTCTATCAGAATGACTCCAAAATATTAATAAATACACAACGGGCTTTATTATAATAATGAGTATATGAAAACCTAGACACAGGATCAAAGTAAATACATGAATTAGGTCCACTAACGGCAGACATCAACCAATTAAATGATAGCCGACCATAAAAATGACCACTCAACAGCGCACCCTTAGAAATCCTAACCAAAAGATATACCCAACTGATAAAAAGATTAAACATACATTCCAACAGATAATACCATTAATCAACAATTTCACACTTACACACCAAATTCCTCAAAAGTCTAACGATCAAAACGAGACATTCACTTAATTACCAATAACTCCAACCACCCTCCACGACAACAACGAACCAAATATAAACAAAGAATGATTCCAAACCTTTATTTCCCCTGAGGAAGTGTTTAAATCCAAACACTGAAACAAACATATGATTGTAGGGAAGAGGACATATATAGAAGAAATTATGTACGTGTTCTAAACCATTATATATATATATATATATATATATATATATATATATATATATATTCTTCACTACTCAACGACATAATTCTTGCCAAACATAAAATAAGACAAAAGTGTTAAAGAACAAGCACGGGGTCAGACTCTTTGAATCCCAAATTGCTGTCTTTCAGTGGTTTACTAGTAGAGTGACATTTAAATCAACCAGACCTTGCAATAAAGCGTTCGATATCAGAAATGGAGGCAGAGTATTAATATAATTAATACAAAAAAGATATCGTTTAACATATCGGCGTGACTCCCGTTGTATCAAATAAAATATAAACAAGAGAACTTAGAAACAAATTCCAACAACAAACAGAAAAAAAATATTAAAATGATAGAAAAAACTATGCACACAAGCCGACCAATCTAGAACTATTTATAAAATAGAAACTAATGACCACATGAAACTAGTTTAAAAAAAGACATCATTAATTGTTATGAAAACCACCAGCAACGAAACGGAAAAAGAAAGAAAACGATAAACAAAGAGACAACGGTCATCGCGGCCAAAGTAAAATTTTATGACAAATATGCAGAAGCATTCATCAAAGTAAAATAACAGAAGGATAACTTTAACAAATCATCATGTAAACTAATTAATCCCATGGCCGCTCATGCATATACACAAATGTACAGACATTCCACAATCATCCATACAGCCAAGCGGTTAACAATCAAGTAAATGGTAAATCACGGAAAATGCAGTAATCCTTAAAATTCAACAGAGAAGCATAAGATGAAAGAAGCAGAGAAATCAAAAAGAAGCAGAGAAAACCAGATAACATTACATTTATCAAGCTCCAAACATTCACACAAAGCCTTATACAAAAAAGTAAAATATAACACCAGTTCCACAACAATATATAAACTCACAAATATGGAAAAATATCAGCAGAACGGTACATCCCTGATAAGTGAGCGTAAACTTTGAAATCGGCATGACAGAAGTGACTTCGATAAAAGACTATCTGTGTGTGTGTGTGTGTGTGTATATATATATATATGCAAATATAGAATAGGTATGGATGGAACTAGTATGAATTAATTGATTCTCCCATCTTCTGATTTGTTTTGGTTGATAAGTCGACTATATTTTTTTATATACATTACATTTTTAAACTTTCCCGTCCTAATTCCTTTGTTATCAATTTAATTGATAAGTTACGTAATGAAAATCCTGTATTTCTTTCACGAATACACACTACACCATTGCAACATGCTAAGATACATATGTATACATGCAAATGTTTCATTACTGACACCAAAACCTTCTCTACATATCCCATTATAATCTAATTCCTTCCATCCATTATGACGTAACTTTCTGTTGTTCAATTGAAGCAAACACTCCTAAATCCACCTCCTTAATTGTCTGGACACGGTAAAAATTGCCTCATTTATAAGTTTCTATATATGAGAATTCTTGAGAGAAAATATATTTCAATGCCTGATGAGGTATTTATAACCAAACACCAAAATCCAATGGTTTTTGTGTTGCATAAACTATCTTTTTATTATAAACATTGATAATGAATTATATATATATATATATATATATATATATATATACTTTAGAACATGCTAAAAAGTATAATTTATAATAAATATTCATAGCTCTATTTCTATACTGAGCACTGTTTTAAATAAATGTTTTGAACGTTGTTAATATTTTATTCGTTCCTTATATAATATATATATATATATATATATATATATAACTTGGTAATTTTTACTTTTTATAAAGTGCTCAATCTAAATGTTGAGCATTTATAGTGATATAGTTACTATCAGTGTTGTAATAATGACATATGGTACCAACTCAGAAGTGTGGCAACTATTGCAGGTATTAGTAGTATAATGACAAAAATATTAATACTTGCAATTATCTTCAACAAAAGGATTGCTCTCTGCAAAATTGATGCAAAAACCTATCGAGCACCTTTAAAAAAATAAATCCCTACACACACGGAGCCGTTTGTACTGCTTGTGTGTGTGTGTATATATATATATATATATATATATATATATATATATATATATGTGTGTGTGTGTGCGTGTGTGTATGTATATATATGTGTGTGTGTATGTGTGTGTATATATATATATATATATGTGTGTGTGTATATATATATATATATATATATATAGATAGATAGATAGATATATCCGCAGACAGTCCTGTTTCGCAGTATCACCGTTAGACAACCGATTGCTTCTAGGCAGAATTGAAACCCGACCAAATTGGCGATTCTACCCATGAGCTATGAGCGTTCGGTGAAAGAAAATTGCAAGCATTATGTCTACGTACTCAGGAATAATCTTTCGTGTGTTATAGCTGAAAGATGTACAAAAATGCGTTGTAAAATTTACAGTTGTTTTTATTATCCATTTCTCGATGTTCGCAAATACTTCGAACTTCTTTCGAAATTATCTTCAGGGGTATAAGTTGTTGTAACAAAAATTAACTGCAAAAGTGTGTTCATAAAATTACGGCCATTTTTTGTTCTTGCTTCAAATCTAACGATTGAAAGTTATGCATAGTAAATCCAACATATATTTGTTTTGTTCGGTGGAGACACATTCTCTCAAGCGACATTTGAATTGATATCTAATGCTGATTTTATGTAGCACATCAGTTGTTGGGAAGGAGTTATTACGGATAATTAAATTAGTAGTATCGTATTTTTATAATATATTATTAATTTTATTTATTAGGATCCACGAAAGACATATTAGTACGAATTATTTTTGATTTTTTCATCCCGTTTGTAGTTATCGTGCATCTGGTTGCAATATAAGAGTTTGATACATTTAGGGTCCTTTTTCAAAGTAATATTCTGATGTCTGATGATATATCGTCTTGTTTGTTCAAATACAATGCGATTTGGGAAGTCATTAAAGATTGTCTGCTTAATATTCTTTAGTTCAGACTAAAGAAAACTTTTTCGTTGAGGAGTTAAGCTTTGCTCGGTTAATTAAATTGAGTATAGGTGCCATTTTATAGTATTTAAGACATTTAATCTTATAGATAAGCTTTGGCTGGTTGATTTTTATGTGATGAGATAGTAATTGTGTTATTGTTTGTGTCTATTAAAATATATATTATAACACACGAAAGATTATCCCTGAGATCGAAAGGATCTTATTAAAAATAAGCAGATATAATGGTTACAATTTATTTTATCTGCCATACTTAAAATAAAATTTTCTGGCTAAATACACACACACACATATATATATATATATATATATATATATATGTGTGTGTGTGTGTATACTGGTTTTTGTAGTTTGGATCGCGCAGGTGAATAGTTTTTGATGCATAGGTTAGCTGGTTTAAATTAATATAATCTCAATTCAAAACCTCCGATAAGCCACTTACGTCGACTTAAAAAATAATTTACAAAATTTAAAACAGCTAACTTCATTAAAAACAACCATTTACCAGCGAGATCAAAACTACAACAAACCAATATTATTTACGAATGCATAAGTTCCTTGAAGAATTGCGTTCTTGATCCTAATTTCGTAAATAATTGTATTGGCCACACAACAGGTGTTTACTCGAGCAACCAGACTGGCAACTGGGTCCCACCCATTCACAGCCAGGTGAGCCAAATGCAGACGACAATTTTACTCCTGCAGCTTCTTCTCTCGCACTTCCAGCCTGTGGAACTCGCTCCCATATTCTTGCTTTCCTGACGGCTACAACCTCCAGATATTTAAATGCAATGTCAATACTCATCTATTAACAACTGGATTCTAGCTCTCTCCCCACCTATGTATCTGTCATCGCACCTGCTTTCTCAGCTTTCTATTGCTCCTTTCTAACTAGTTTGTACTCCTCACTCTTATCTAATTAATCTTTTTACAGTTATGTTACCCCCCCCCCCCCCACCCCGCTCATCAGTGGAATTTCTGCCTTGCTCGGGGTGAAATGATTAAAAAAAGACTGCAAGACTAACAAATACTCAGCCAGCATCTATCTGAACGGAGCTCATTTCAATCTTGTTTAAAGACACACACACTTATCAGACACTATTCAGAACATACTTGTAAACAAATATCATAATACAAATGAAAAAAAAAATACTAAAAATAATGAAGGCTTTATTGATAACAAAGAAAATCTAACAACAATATCAAATACGAACACCCTAACAACATACTTAACATATTCATAACATACACACTACTCTACATCATATATAACACGACATACATTCTATTACAAGTAAAATAACAGTCATTCTCGAAAATAGCTAAAAGTATAGCCGAAAGTGCTCTGGTAAACAAAATATTTTTATCTAATTTATGTCCTCAAATAAAGTAAATCATAAGATCACTGGATAAAATAAAGTAAAAAGCTTAACCACAACGCCTTGTCTGTAATTTTTAATGAAACCTGCATAAATGAGAGACTGGTGTATATATATATATATATATACGTTCAGTTATTTTGCACAATCTTACGAAATATAATGATATCAATATTGACAGTATAGGATTGTACAAGGATGATTCTCTTATGGTAGGCAAACGTTTCCAATGATACTAAAATTAATAAAATTAGGAAATTAATAACATAGGGAATTGAAAGTCAAAATATAAAGGTTACTGTTAAAAAGAATGTAAAAGAATTCCTACTAGAAACACTTGATCTATTCGATAACACTTACCCTACTTAAAAACTAACGCCAATCTTACATCCACACTATATCTAATCTCCAACTATCAATCATCAAACACATACATTCCTCTATTGAAAACGGAAACATAACAAATAAACACAGCACATTTTATGACACTGCCCTGAAAAACAAAGATTAAAAATAACAGTGATGGAAATACAAAATCATTTTCTATATACCCCATTTAACCAAATGATTATTACTATGTTAGGCCTAAATTCTTCAAATTAGTTAAGAAACACTTGCCTAAAAATAATATTCTTAACATAATGGAACCAAAGAATTGCTTATAACTGTTATGATGACCGAATCAGAAATTATTTATTTTCAAGGAGATAAAGTTATGTAATGAATGTATGTATACATAGATATGCATATATAAGTATATATACACACATATACATACAGATATGTATGTATGCAGACACACACACACATATATATATATATATATATATATAA
>JBBBDQ010032672.1:2417500-2427500 GCA_037127315.1 Ascarosepion bandense
TATATATACAAAAATATATACACACATATATACACACATATATATATACAAAGATATATACACACATATATATATATACAAAAATATATACACACATATATATACATATATATACAAATATATATACACACATATATATATATACAAAAAATATATACACACATATATATATACAGAAATATATACACACATATATATACAAAAATATATACACACATATATATATACAAAAATATATACACACATATATATATACAAAGAAATATATACACACACCATATACAAAAATATATACACACATATATATATACAAAATATATACACACATATATATATACAAATATATACATACATATATATACAAAAATATATACACATATATATATACAAAAATATATACATATATATATATATATACAAAAAATATATACACACACATATATATATATACAAAAATATATACACACATATATATATACAAAAATATATACACACATATATATATATATACAAAAATATATACACACATATATATATATATACAAAAATATATACACATATATATATATATATATATATATACACACATATATATATATATACAAAAATATATACACACATATATATATATATACAAAAATATATACACACACATAGTCGACGAACCGAGTTGAGAAGAACTGCATCTGCTATTGATTGGTAGATTTTTTTTTTTACGGTTTATCAACCCTATGCATGACTCGCTTGCATTGTTATTTTTATTTTTGAATATTCACTTTCTAGATAATGTTTTAATTTCCCTTTGACTTTTAATCAGCGTACTAAAGTCTTTACAAGGGCATGTTCTGGAGATCACTATTGTAACGATTTTCCAAAAAGGACAAGATGAACGTCTTTCCGAAAAGCAATGGTGATCAAATCAGAGGATTGATCCGCACGTTTTCTACCACTACTCAAAACCATCACAGGATTTTTAAAACCATTAAATATTTTTAGATTTAAATCTGCTTCTTTTTTTATTATTATTATTATTTATGATACAAATCTTACTAATTAATGCATAACTGGGGTGTAATATGTGGAGTCATACCTTTCCGAAGACGATTTGCGCGTAAGTAAATATGACGAAAGCAACAGGATTTCTAAATCGATCCTAAACATTTTCCTTAGATTAATAATTACGAGTCACTATCCAATACACCAACCGCACATCCAAGCTTACATCACCTGGTATTCCCAAGTGGTTTTCTATCGAGGTACTAGGCAGTCATAGTTTTTCAATTACTTACAGTGTAAGAGTATTTCCCACTGAGGCAGGTGTGACACAAGCTTAAGCTTAAGCTCAGCAAAAATATCCCGTAGACTCAGTTTAAGGCTGGGTCGGGCTCTTGTTTTATCAACCCAAATGAGAGCCTACCCTTCGGTGGAGCCTCGTTTGTGTCCTCCTCTACTCGGAATCAGAGAGGTAAACAGGAGTGCTCGCTCAAGACAAATCGCGCGTTCTGCAAGCAAGCCTTGTTGCCGAGGCAAGTTACTCACACTGCAAGTCAGTCAGTTGGGCCATACGGGATACACGCTTAGGCGATCGGGTCTCCAAAGAGACATGGCTCTCTGGGCAGAAGATTATCCCACAGTCGGTTGCCATTACTTTCTGTGGTAGACTGGTTGCCAGCCAAGGCTATAGAACTCAATCTGTCCTGTTATTTAAGCCATAACTGGAGGGAAGAGACGGATTAATACCTTTCCCAAGGGTATTTTCGCGTAAGTGAATTCAACGAATTTAACTGGAATTCGAACTCGGCTCCCCGATTTCTCGTTCCGAGCTGATATCCACTGCACCACAACACACATCCATTGTAAGTTTGATTCCATAATAGTGCTCGCATCTCTCACTAGCAATGACAGTTTTCATTTAACAGAAACTGTTTGATTCATACTGTTGTAATTGACAGTGTCACATTATCCGGAACAAATCACTTTATATCAAGCCAATATAGATGCCTGCTGACAGATATATCTGTTGGCATATCGATGTAGCCGGAGACCTACTGCGCTATGTAGAATTTTTGCTATGTGATGTTGGTTCTTCAATATGGCAGTGAATGTTGGACAATATCTTTGAAGATGAAGGAAAAAACTTGAAGCAGCTGAAATGTGATTCTACAGAAGGATGGTAGGGATATCATGGACCGAGCATGTGAGCAATGACAAGGCTTTAGAAAGGATGGAGACGAAATGGAAATTTATACTGAGCATCAAGAAGAGACAACTGAAGTTCCTGGGACATGTAATGAGGAAGGAAGGCTTGGAGGACCTGATTTTAATAGGCCAGATAAAGAGAAAAAGAGACAGAGGAAAGCAGCCGATAACATATTTGAAGGACCTGATCAGGTGGGTGACGGAACGAGGGTTTCGTGTTGCAATAGGAGAAAGCGTGCTAAGAGCCACCAGGGACAGAGAGATGTGGAAAGCCATGATCGCCTACGTTCTGAAAGGGCATGGCACATAAAAGAAGAGATTTGCTTCTTTTGCTGAATGTGTTCGCATGTCTGCTTATGTTAAAACGGCATAGAAATAATCTCACACTAGTATAACTGTCCGGTTTATGACAGTGCTTTAGTCACTTAACTAAAGTAGAAAAATAAGTAGTCAACAGAAGAGGCAACATACGATTTCTAACTCAGTACATTGCCAATGCATAATCCCAATACTGACTTCAAATTGTGAATTTTAAATATGTCGATATTTCATATTTTTAAGATTTGTTAAGTAATTTATGTTTTAAAGAACTGATAATACGTTTTTTATTCTTTTATTTTTATCAAAATATCGTCTAACCAAATAGAAGTGTCCCTGCGGTTATGCACAATATTTTGAAAACTTTTTCTATATTTTCCGTAACGCTATATATTTAAAAATTAAATATTGTTTTAAGTATTTCTATGAATTTATACACAAATTATCAAAACAGTTGTACCTTTTGTAAATCAATGGTTACGAATATTAATATTAAATTTAGTACACTGCGTGCCAGAATTATATGCAAATCGATTTTTTGTTCTAACTCCGAGAGTTTCTAATAAAGATGAGTGAAACTGGGCACGTTATATGACAACACTAAAACATGTGCAGATCTAAAGTTTTCAGCTAATCTGCACAATAGTAAACAAACGGCAGCCATTTTGGTGACTTGCAGCCTGTTTCAGCGTGCCAACTTTATATGCAAATCATTACTAAAGTGTCAAATATGGTGAAGTAGTGACAGAAGATTAGAACATTGACTATTTTAGGAATATGTAATTTGAGAACAACAATAATATAGAACAAACATCTTCAATATGGTTTCATACTATAACCAATATTGTATATAATTGCCATTTTTATTAACAAGAGAAAAAACCATTGGTCCATTGAAGGTGTCAAACTTTCGATTTCATCTGATGAAATTTCTTTGGCAACAGTCAGAATGGCATTGCATAGGTCATTCTTGGAGCTGTACTGTCTTCCTCCGGAGTAAATCTTCCTTTTCAAGGTGCTCCACAGATTTTCGATGGGATTGAAATCTGGAGAACAGGCTAGCCATTGTATTATTTTTTCATATCTGGCAAAAACACTCTCCAAATACTCAGTGGTTATCCTTGCAGCATGAGACGGTGCATTATCCTGCATGAATACCATCTTTTTCCAGAATGACAAATTCTTCTTGTGCCAGGACTCGAGGTGTTCCTTAATGAAGTCAATGTAGAGTTTGGCGGTCATTTTCACTATCTGCGACTTTGAATGGTCCTACGAGCTCATTAACAATGATTGCTGCCCAAAACATCACTCCACCACCTTGTTGATGCCTGATCCGGTGGGGAATTGAACACTCACTACAGTACCATTCTTTCCTCCACCCATTAGGTGCATCTAGAGTCGCTCGACACTCATCGGTGAACAAAACAGTTTGAAAATTTACCTTCATGTGATTACTTGCCCACTCCGTCCTCTTTTTCTTGAGGATATCCTTTAATGGAGGGCGAATCTCTGGCTTTCCACATTTTGCATCCGTCCTCAGGATACGGCATCAAGTTGATTTGGGCACATCAGGAACGTCAACATTTTCAAAAACTTTTTTTGTTAGTTTCCAGAGGGTTACGGTGGACTTCACTCTTGATCCTACTCATGGCTCGATGCCACACAGGTGCTTTATGAATTTTCCCTTTGTCATAACGTCTGTTGCAAAGTTCAAGGTAAGTTACAAATTTTTTAATTGTACGATGATCACGGGCCAATTCTTTGACTATTTCTAAGGTAGATATCTTATTACAAACCCTTTGGACAATTTTAGCAAAGCACATTTACGTCCCCTAAAATAGGCTGCAAGTCACCCAAATGGCTGCCATTTGTTTACTATTGCACAGATTAGCTTAGAAGTTTAGATCTGCACACGTGTTAGTGCTGCCATATAACGTACCAAGATTCACTAATTTCTATTAAAAACTATCCGAGTTAGAACCAAAAAATCGATTTGCATATAATTCTGGCACGCAGTGTATGCGTGTGTTTGTACACTTTTGCACACAGTGTTTAAACTCTGCTCAATAAAATCAGTTTTTTAGATGCAATAATCTTATTACAAATTAATCAATTATTGTTTAATATATCGATTTCTTTGAATTTCTGCCTGTATATTCGATACTGACGATGCTTAGATTCGGTTTAATGCGTAGGTACGTGTATGATATGTAATCGGGCGCTCAATTCTAAGATAAATTAGTACAGTAGAAACCTGTTAAATAAGTCAATTAAGTTCCATACGTCATACACGCTTGGGCGATCATGCCTCGAAAGAGATGTGACTGGGCAGAAGATTATCCCGCAGTAGGTTGCCATTGCTTTCTGCGGTAGAATGGTTGCCGACCAAGGCTAAAGAACCCAATCTATCGTGTTATTTAACCCATAACTGGAGGGAAGAGACGGATTAATACCTTTCCTAAGGGTATTTGCGCGTAATTCTTGTAAAAATTCATTATCATTGAAAAAAAATGTTTTTGCAATTCAGAGCAGATTTTCTAACAGTAGGCTAATTTTGAAAACGAAAATGACAGTTGATTAGCTTTTCCCAGTGACTGCTGAATTTAATATTAGACTTACAGGGAAACGATCACGATTTTCTAGACATTTCCGGAAATTAATGGTGGGGGTAACATTTGTAAAATAACAAAGAACAAACATAATTTTCGAAAAATAATTTTTTCAAAAATAATTTTAGTCAATTATAAATAAGTCCTGAAATTTTCGTATAAATTCCACAACAATTTATTTTTGCAAGAATTTCCAAATTAATGTATTTCACCAGCAAAACTGTGCTTTGTGTAACATTACGTTTGCCGTAAAATTTACGTCATCCATTAACGAGAGCAAGACAAAAGTTTCTACCAAAATTTCAAATGGAATTAAAAGATATTAAAAAATAATTAAAAAATACTTTGATTTATCCTCTTAATAATAAACATTTTATCGATAATTTTTTGTTTTTATTTAGTTTGGAGACATTTTTTCATTATACCATGTTTATTCAGCGATTCTTCAGAAGGACCTAGTTAAGCTGCTTGCGATTTTATAGCGCTAAATCTTCGGAAAGAGCGACTTCTTTAAAGCACAAAAGATTCATTCTCATTGTACAATTTTAATCTCAAATTGAAGAAAACGACTGTATATCACGATTATTTTTGGACATTCTTGAACTTTTGGGGCGGTAAGAGGGCATCCATACGAGAATGTAGCTCTGACGAAGCATTTTAAGAATGAGGATGATACTTAAATTTTGGATTTTGTAACCTCTTCTGATGATTGACAAAACTCTTCCAAACATCTGTTCCGTTTTGTTTATCACAAATTATCTTTTTTCGACTTTAAAATTTTAAAGTTAATTAAACTTATCATTTCTGAACAGCCTATGTGGATGTTAGAATATTAATAAGTCAGTTAAGTGTCATACGTGATACACGCTTCGGCGATCATGTCTCGATAGAGACATGACTGACTGGGCCGAAGATTATCCATTGCTTTCTGCGGTAGACTGGTTGCCGACCAAGGATATAGAACCCAATCTGTCCTGCTATTTAACCCATAACTGGAAGGAAGGGACGGATTAATACCTTTCCCAAGGGTATTTGCGCGTAAGTGAATACAATGGACTCAACTGGAATTAGAACTCGGCTCCCCGGTTTCTCGTTCCGAGTCGATATCCACAGTACCACAACGCACACCCGCTATATTAATATGTAACTTTAAAAAAATATAATTTTGTTCAATCATACTAATTTTATTCAATATTTTAAATACAAACTTTGGCAGCGGTCCTCGGATGAATACCAACTATGCAATTAATTCAAATGCAAATGACACAGAGAGACACCATTTATGCTTCACAGATTTATAGTTCATTGATGTTTTCCAAATGATTGAGAAAAATTTTCGCGCGAAATATGTTGGTGAGCATTTGTTTCAATACTTTTGAGTGAACCTAGTGTCCGTTTTTGTAATCGATAAATTTGCGCCGTCGAACGCCTGAGTCATGACGCAAGACATCAAAAGCAGGGCAGACGGAAAGGTTTCGAATCCTTTTAATCGCGAGCGGATTTTCAATGTTAGATTGATAGCTATGAAGCGACGTTCGCGTCCAATCTTTCAAATCTGAAAGCTGATGCGTTCAGATTCTCTGGGCTTTAATCTACTGGGAACCAATATATAATGTAGATATCTAATAATAATAATAATAATAATAATAATAATTATAACTTATACCTGAGATTAAAATGCATTAAAAATATGTATTACCGGATTACTTTCACCGACTGGTCGTTGGTAATGTAATACGTTGCAACGAATTGGCTTCTGAGTCGTTGTTTACACGCCGCGTATTTCTGGCTTGTAAAATTAACTCATTAATGTGAGTAACTGCTAGTAAAATATACACCTGTCCGTCTAACTGACTTTCAAAAAACAAAAACAAAAAAAAAAAACAGGATCTCCTCTGAGAGTTAAAAAGTTTTTCATTTTATTCCACTCTCACATCTCATGCAAATGTGATAAACAGAAAAAGTTATGTTGAGGAAAAATTAAATTCCCCGGAACTTGGTTCTATGACTGCAACATGGATTCCATCCGGGCAAGTGTAAAATTACTACAATATTTATTGAAGATTGCATCTTAGTTTTAATTTCAAGTTAATAAATTAAATAATACCTATATGAAAAATACATTGCTGCTTTTTAAACTAAATTTAAATTGATCGAAATATTTTTGATCAAAATCTTTTCCATATAAAAATATCTGTTAATAGAATTATTTAAAAGAAAAATATTTAAAAAAATAAAAGATTATTTTCAAAAAGTTATGAGAAAAAATAGCTAATTTAAAGTTTAATAAACCTGAAGAGAAACAGTACTTATGTTTAGTTTAAAATATTAAGGGCCTTTTTTTTTTAACACTGAGATGATTATTTTGTTTTGGTGTTGATTAATTAACAGTTTGATGATCAGGAACACAAAACATTTACATGACACTTGGCCCAGTGTATAAAAGAGTTTTCGGGAGTATCATCATGTTTCAATTTCTGCTGCCTAACAAGCCTGTGGGAAGACCTAAGGCAGGTAGAATTGTATTGTTATGGAACTATTTCGGGATTTGTTTTTCGAACTCACATAATATCATTAGCGTTACATTAACTAAATTCTTCTTACTTGTTAGGCTGTAATTCCCAAGATAATTTTGTATTTCTCTTGAGCTTTGATTACCAGCTATTTTTTCAATATGTTATTGTGTTCTATTTTTTATCATTCCAAGCGCACCCATTATGACTCGTAAAATTCTAGTAAGCTATGCGTAATAGTGAAGTGTATGTGTGTTGAAACAGATTAGTTTGATTTGGCCGTGTTAGTAGATAGCTCACTGTAAAAGGGGTACAAAACAAGAAAACCAAATTGTATATAGAAACAACAATTATATATATATATATATATATATATATATATATATATCAATTAAGGTTTTTACAAATAAAAGTGTCTTTTGGTTCGTACAAGGTCGTTAAAATGTTCTAAGTAGAAATTTGTTGGAAAGAGTTTATGCGTACGTATGTATGTATGTGCGAGCGTTTGTTTAGTAAGATTTCCTTCGCTCAGTCTTTACAGTACCGGCAGGTATTAAGTAGATTGGTGAACTACGAAGAAGATGGCGAGGGAGAAAGAGAGAGGCAATAATAATAGTATCGCTTGACGTTTCTCGAGGGACATGATAATTATGCTTGTATCTTCTCACTGCGGATGTGCGTGGTGGTCCAGTGGATATCGGCTCGGAACAAGAAAATGGTAGAGCCGAGTTCAAATTCCAGTTGAATTCATTGCATTCACTTACGCGCAAATACTCTTGGGAAAGGTATTAATCCGTCTCTTCCTTCCAGTTATGGGTTAAATAACAGGACAGATTGGGTTCTATAGCCTTGGCTGGCAACCAGTCTACCGCAGAAAGCAATGGCAACCTACTGCGGGATAATCTTCTGCCCAGTCAGTCAAGTCTCTTTCGGGACATGATCGCCCAAGCGTGTATCACGTATGGCACTTAACTGACTGACTTCTCACTGCGACCGCCGTCTTATCTCGTCTTTTTATTTCGTTTTCTGGGGCTCCAAACATGTCAGTTGGGAATTCACACCCGGATACAATTCTGGGCTTCCCATTAGACGACAAACAAACTTCGCGTCGGCTCGCGAAATGGATCCGTAAAAGAAATTTTTTTTATAATTAAAGATTATTTGAATTTTTATTTTTTTTAGATGTTTCCTAGTTTGCTATTCGCCGAAAAACATTTCACATAGAAGTGTAAAATTTCACGAGTTTTGTGTGCAAAGTTTGTAAATTTCAGAAAATTCGTATTTTTTTTCTAACAAAATCAATGAGTCAGATTTGAATTTTAAATATTGAAATTCTTTTGTTCACTACACTACTATTATTCTCAATTTCACATTATTTTTATTGAAGTTCCAGTCCTTTATAATGTATATATTTTCAAATTCATTGGTTGCTATATTATGGTCCGCTGGGTAAGCCATATCAATTAGTAGGTAATACTGTTTTTCGGGTTTTCAGTTATGTCGTGCTTATTTACTTCAGTAATCTGTGAAGATTGTTTAATCCCAGGAAATTTTGATGTCACCTGTTTATGTAACAAGTATTAGATGTTTTTATCATTGTCATTCTTATTGATAAGAATATCACTGAAAATATACTTAATATTATTATTGTTAATATACTTATTAACCTATTATAATGAAGACCGTTATATATTTCTCTCCTGTCACGTTCATGAAGAAATAGACAACAGCGATACAGGGTCAGGTCAGTTCATTTCGTCATGAAAGCTCTTGGTGCTTGTTTGATCTTAGTGACTTATTTTATTTCGTCGAGAAGGGAAGTATATATATATATATATATATATATATATATATATATATATAAGTTAAGAAAAGTTATTACCAACGAGCGATATTAAAAACTAAAGGGAAAAAATTAGATAATATTTAGTACTTATAAGTTTTTTTCCTCTTCTGTGTTTTACATTGCCAACGATTAGTTTTCTGAAATTCCACCGTTTTTTATTTTATGAACGTGATAATTTTGTATCTATTCTAATAATAAATGGAAATATGATCCTTTTCTTTAAATATATATATATATATATATATATATTAATTATAGTTGTAATACCAATAACAACAGAGCTAATTCTGTCAAGATTATCAATAACTACAACTGAGATAGTCTTGAAACCCACCGAGAACTAACCCGCAGGGAAATGAAGAGTAAGAAAAAAAGAAACAAAAGAAATACCCGAAAAAAAAAAAAAAAAAAAAAAAAAAAAGGTCAAGCTTTCGTGAGAAAGAAAAAAAAAACCAAGACGAAAAACCTTAATAATAAAGAGCTCAATACGAAAGCCGAGTACACAAAGCACCCAA
>JBBBDQ010032672.1:2430000-2555000 GCA_037127315.1 Ascarosepion bandense
ATGATAAAGACCTTTGTTAATATATATATATCCTCTTATGATAAAGACCTTTGTTAATATATATATATATCCTCTTATGATAAAGACCTTTGTTAATATATATATATATCCTCTTATGATAAAGACCTTTGTTAATATATATATATCCTCTTATGATAAAGACCTTTGTTAATATATATATATCCTCTTATGATAAAGACCTTTGTTAATATATATATATCCTCTTATGATAAAGACCTTTGTTAATATATATATATATCCTCTTATGATAAAGACCTTTGTTAATATATATATATATCCTCTTATGATAAAGACCTTTGTTAATATATATATATCCTCTTATGATAAAGACCTTTGTTAATATATATATATCCTCTTATGATAAAGACCTTTGTTAATATATATATATCCTCTTATGATAAAGACCTTTGTTAATATATATATATCCTCTTATGATAAAGACCTTTGTTAATATATATATATATCCTCTTATGATAAAGACCTTTGTTAATATATATATATATCCTCTTATGATAAAGACCTTTGTTAATATATATATATCCTCTTATGATAAAGACCTTTGTTAATATATATATATCCTCTTATGATAAAGACCTTTGTTAATATATATATATATCCTCTTATGATAAAGACCTTTGTTAATATATATATATATATCCTCTTATGATAAAGACCTTTGTTAATATATATATATCCTCTTATGATAAAGACCTTTGTTAATAATATATATATATATATATATATATATATATATATAGCCTCTGTTATAATAAATACCTTTGTTTTTATATGTGTGTGTGTGTGTGTGTGTATATCCTCTATTATAATAAAGCATTTTGTTTTTATATATATATATATATATATATATATTTCAACCCTTTAACTGTTAGAGTATTATATATTTTTTATGTCAATGTAAGATACTTAATATGTACAGCAATATATATGTGCCCTCTCTCTGGACTAAATATAAAAATTTTGCCGTCATTTTTCAAGGTACGGGCCCACTTTTTAGTGTATAATATCTACATCAAAAAACACCTAAAACACAATTTGAATTGCTTCTTTACATAAAAATGTGGGTCTATGAGGATTTTGGCGGTTGCTGCATAACTATCGCCCCTTTTCCTTTTCATATGCAAAACAAAATATTTTCATTGGAATTCATATAATTTTTCTATATTGCATGGAGCATTCTTGAAAGAATTCTGCTAATTAAACGCTACAGTTGTGGAATAAATTCTACTTTTCTAAGTCGTCGATGTTTCTTCCTGCTGAAGTTTTGCTTTTCATTCTGACTTGCATTTACTACTTTATATAATTTATACATAAAGAACTTCAAAACGCCTCCGATATGAACATATCCTTTATCTTTTTAGATTTCTTTATCTTGTCGACGGAGACCAATGCGCATATGATTTCATTCATATGACAGGAAAGGTGTGTACAGCAGTTATAATCGTAATACTCAACGGTGTTTTGACTCCTGAAGCTCGTGATGGTATTTGTTCTGTGTAACTCAGATGACAATTTCAATTCTTTTACGGGTTATCAACCCATTGCAGATTTAATGCCATACTAGTTTTTTGACTGTAAGAATGTTTTAGGAGAGGATAATGAATGCCACAATGACCGAGGAGAAAATGGGTTTTATGGTGCAAAGCAAATGACCAGATAATCACCAAAACCATGTTTCAAAAACATTCAAGACTTTTATGGACAGGGGCTGAAACTAAAAACAAAATTGATTATACAGCCAGAAACAGGACATTCAGGAATGCACTTATTCACTCCAAAACTTATCCAAGTTCTGACTGTGAAGCAATTACCGCCCATTTATTTGTAAACTAAGGATGACGTTTTGGAGACTGAAGAAGCTTAGTGCAGCACTCAGAGTGCAGTATAACAGACTTATGAATAACCCCAACGTACGCGAAAAATGCAGTGTGAAAAACAAATACAAGGAACAAATTAGAAACTGAAACTCAAAATTGAACACACTAAAGGAAGCACCAGTGACATCACCAAACAACATTAGCCAAAAGGAAATCAGACGTAGAAGAAAAAAACGGCTGGAGGACTGAAGAAATACCTGACATGATACAAAGGAGGCAGAAAATGATGCTAAGACAGAATGGAATACAGAAAACTTCACAAGGATATACGGTGCAAATGCAAACAGGCTAACGAAGAATGGCTCAACAAAAATGTGCAGAAATACAGAGATTGAACACGAATAATAAAGGAGACACGCATAAAAATTAAAGAAAGTAACAGACACTGTACATGCTCCTCAGCAGGATGTATAAAATCTAAGGATTGAACGCTCATATTAAAGTTGAAGTACTCGAGTGATGTGAAGAATATATAAGAGATCACTTCCACGACAAGAGAGAACCACCAACAATACACAAGGATACTGACGACCGGAAATATTAAATCCGAAGTGGAAGTTGCAATTTCTAAATAGAAACAAAGCAGCTGAACCAGTGGGAATTTTAATAGGAATGCTGAGAGCCTTCAATGATTTTGAGTTAGACACAGAGAAATAAAAAATGAAATGTATAACCGTGGTGAGATACCGGAAGACCTAACAAGATAGATTTTCATACCAATACCCAAGAGCCCAGCCGCAAACGAATGTGAACTCTATCGAGCAATCAGCGCTTAACGAGTCACATAACAAAAATTATCATCCGAATCCTGATGAATAGAACGCGCAGAAGAATCCGGCCAAAGGTATGACATGAAAAGCGCGGTTTCGTCAAGGACATTGGAACAAAGAACGCGATATCTATGCTTAGAAAGTTATCAGAAAAGGTACTACAAGTTAAGAAGGACGTGTAACTGTGTTTTATAGACTCCGTAAATGCATTCGAAAAAGTACGCAACAAAGGTTTGATAGAAATGCTCAGAGACCTAGACATATTTGAGATAGAGTAACCAAACACCTTTAGTGACAGCAAACCACCTTCATACGGATAGATTAACTACAAGACCTCCAGATGGTATACTGAAGAAAGCGTAAAGGAAGAACAACATAAACTACAACAAAACTGAATGGATGTTCGTCAGTAAACAGAGGAGCCCAAAATGCTATCTAAAACCAAGCAGGTACAGAAATTTAAAGAGGTGGAAAGTGTTCTAACAAAAAACGGAAAGTGTGACACCGAGATCCGAAGGTGAATTGGCATGACCAAAGATACATTCCACAAGATAAGTAGAGGAATGAGAGACAGGAAACAAAGACGTGAGTAATGGGTTGCTATGTGATGTCTGTTCTTCAGTATGGTAGCCAATTTTGGACAATCTCCTGAAAGATGAAGATACTTGAAACAACCGAAATGTGGTTTTATAAAACGATGCTGAGGATATCAAAGACCAAACGTGTGAGTAACGATGAGCTTTTGGAAAGGATGGAAACGAAAAAGAAACTAACACTTAACATCAGAAAAAGACGGATAAAGTTACTGGGATATGTAATGAAGAAAGAGGGCTTGAGGAATCTGATACTCACGGGGCAGATAAAAGTAAAAAAGAATGATTTATTGATATAAGTAATAATTAATCCATAGCGGGGGGTGAATAGTAAATGCATAATCTGCCTAAGAGTAAATACAGGTTAAGGGAATATAACGAGATTGTAGAGAAAATTGAAACAAAAAGGAAACGTATAATTAACATCAGAAAGATGCAGTTTAAATTTCTGGGTCATGTAGTAAGGCAGGTAGGCTTGAAAAACCTGATACTCAAGGGACAGATTGAGGGAAAGGCGGACAGAAGAAATCAGTGCCTAACATATTTGAAGAGTTTAAGCAAATAGATGGCAGAAGAGAAAAAGAAATTACTAAGAGCTACAAGGGAAAGAAAGATGCAAAAGGCCATTATTGCTTATGTATTGATGAGACACGGCTCATAAAAATGTAAGAAACCCGACTGGAATTTGAATTCGTTTCTTCAATTCTGAGCCATCCGTTCTTGTACCACCCGTAGAGCACCGAGCATTCTCAAGCGGTCACCCATCTCAATAGTGATCGACTGAATGTTGCTTCTCTCCACTCTGGTAAGGAAATGGTTCTTCAATGTGACATGGATGTAATTCGTAATAATTTCGAGCCGAAACATCCAGTGATTTCTGGGAGTTGGGATACATTTATTTTTTTCCATAGAAATGCCATCTGTAGATTAGATTGCTAAGCAAGGAAGATTTGTTTCTTTCTGATATTAAATAAAACAATCAGTTTTGAATAAAGATTTGTCCTTCTAGACAAATTGCTATTTAACCTGTAACTAGGGGACGAAGAGATGGATTTATATAAAAAGTATTCGTACAAAAGTGAACAAAGAATTTTTCCGTAATTAGAGCTTTGCTCACTGACTTTCATCTGAATGGTTAACCGTTATCACTGCCAACACACCAACAAAGCGGTATTATACAGAAGACAATGAAAGCAAGAATTATACAGATGTTTTTTCTATGTGAAACGTGTATATACAAGGATTTAAATCTAGGTTGCTAAATCGGTTGGAGAGGTATGATATTTAGTTATGGGTCAATTGATAGTTAATAAAGCGGAAAAAGAGGGAAATAACAGGTTAGTGCTGACTTCAGAGGAATTTTTTGTTCATGTTTTTACCGGTCGGACGGCCAGCTGATAGTTATAAAAAATAAGAGACATTCTTGTCTCTTAAGAAAGCTGGGAAAATAACAAATGACACAGAAATAACAAATGAAGGCATAGACAAAAAATGTTATCAGTAGACAGGAGCGAACATACTGGGTCAAGTAGGAGCAAATGTATAAAGTGCAAAAGATATGTAAACACTTCAAGATAGAGTTAAGAAAAACAGACATTGAAGAGACGGTTTAAATGTTATGTCTGTGTTCAAGAACTAAATCAGAAGCAGTGAAACCAATTAAAGTTGAATAAAACAAGCGATTGGGCTTTAAAAAGTAATGAACACCATTATGATTAAAAACAAATTGCTTCTCTAGTAGTTTTTCTCGATATTGTCGCAAATTTTAGCAATATCTTGGTGTTACAAGCACGACCAGTGCTAAGAAAATCAGGCATCTCACGTAGGTCAGAGCGCACACACACAACTAAATCGTAAACCTATTATCACTATTTAGCTGTGTTTCTATCCACTTCTTCGTTACCATAAGCGTTCAGCAAACATTGATGAATTGTGGTAACGAAAAGAAAGAACAGGGTTTCGCACACACCGTGGGTAGGTCTGTGAGGGGAACTAAGTGCTCTGGCGTCGTCGTCCTGTAAAATAGTAATTGTTCTCCCGCCCGAACCATGGCCATAAGATTGACGATTCTTATAGACGTTCTGATCTCGTTGAATCACGTTGAACGAGACCTAGAAAGATTAAAAGGTGCTATATCCTTTCGTACAGCAGTTTTTTAACAAAACTTTTGCAAATTTCACTAGGAGAGTGCTGAGTGTTACCAGTCATTTTGACTTCCGTTACCGTTACAAGGAAGACTTCGCCTGTAAGCAACGTCAGAATTTTCGTTGCAAGCCTTGAAATCGTCTTTTCTTCCCCCCTACTTGTCGGTGAAATAATCCCGACAGAATATAATCGAGAAAAATAATTTGTATTATTTTATTATTACACCCGAGACTATTGTTTTATGTTCCTTAATTAGTTCGATATTTTAAACGAATCTTCTATAAACAAAACGTTGCTTATGAACTTTCGATATGTATTTTTTAAATATCTGGCAGAGTTCTATCCCCTTTAAAGCGAGACAGGTTTAATAGAAAAAGAAATATCAGATTATGTTTACATGAATCTTCTGCAATGAATCACGAATAACTGTTTCAAAGCGGCAGAAATATCCAAATAGTTTTATAATACATTCCTTAGTGCTGCAAACATTTTAACGTCCATTCTTTTTAATGTTGCGTTCTCTGCTGTTGGATCTTGTGTGCTGATGTGCCGAATATTTTTAGTAGGTACCAGCACTAAATCGAAAAAACTGCATAGTTACTTTTAAACTGATTTTTTTAAAAATGTAAACGTTTTCTTTAAACTTATTTTAAATGCTAAATGATTAAAATTACTATTTCCAGTAAGCAAAATACTCTGGTTTATTTCAAACAGAAATTATATTGATTGGAATATAAAAGTTTAAGATTTTTTTCAATTTTGCTGCCATTTTTGAGCAATCGACACATTTATAAACAAAAATTAATTCTCGGGTTTAAAAATCTTGCAAAAATAAAAATATACATCTGCGTCATTATTTATTGGAAAAATTAGCAAATTTTATGTTAAACGAATCTAATTTGCATAAGTTTCATTTATTTATAGCTGAAATTTAAAATAAAACTATTTCTTATTCACAGATTTGAATTTTCCTATCTGTCCGCGCCGTAAATCAAGAACTTGTTGACATGTTCTTGATTAGAGGTAAAGTGTATGGCGTTTATAAGTGACACAATTGTACATTTTTTTCCGGTAAGGGAGGAAACTGACGTTTTAATTTACATAGAAATTACCATACAAAAAAAATATTCAAATGCACAAAAAAATTAAATTATTTTAAAGATATGGGGGCAGAACTATTTTTATTAAAATTTTCAATAGGAAATATAATGATCAATTTTTAACTAAAAAGCCTAACCGCAAATCTTTTCAATGATTTTTAAAATATTTTTAAAATATTTCAAAATTTTATAAATTATTATAAGAAAAAAAAGAAAATTCTATTAAAATTTCATTAATAATCAATTTTTTTTTCTACAGACTATAATGTCCTTACTTTTTATTATTTAGTCAAGCATTTAGAATTTTATCAAACTGAATTATATCAGGGTTTTATTGCATTTTTTATTTTACTCTTCGGAGCAAATTTTCGGATAGAGAGGCAAAATTTTTAAAAAATCAGAATCTTTAGTTCTGCGTTAACTAATAAAATTTTAAACCGCAACATTTATTAAAATTTTTTAAAGTCAGTTAAAATTCTTCTTTTGTGAAGGGCAATCTGGTGTCGCTAATGAATCTTCGTCCAGAAATGAAAGCGGGTAGGTATGAGATCTTTCGTTTCTCTTTCTGTTTGATTTCCGACACGTGAATGAGGGGAGAAAGTAAAAGAAAGTAACCCGGACGAGACGTCCAGTAAGATGACCCGTGGCTCTCTGCAAAAAAGGCATAAATCACGCGTATTTATACGATTATTGAAAATAGAAACGGCTCAGTTTTTACATTTTTTTACTTGCTCCTGATTGGCCAATAAATAAAAGGTATATAAATGTTTCGACAACGTCATCACATGGTAACATTTAGTGAGCCGACTGTCTTTATGAAAATAGTTTTTCTATTGGTAAATGTACATTGTATTTTAATTGGGTTATGTTAGGGTGTAGGTGTGCATAAGCTCGGATTTTTTGTGCAATCAAAGCTTAAAATATCTGAAAATAACAAAAATGGCAAACTCGTAATCAAAAACGTGAGTATATTGTGGCAAGAAAAGTGTGATTAGATGGAAATAAAAATGTTGTCAGAGTTCTGCATAGGCTTATGGAACTTTTTAATTAATCTTCACAACACAATATCTTTACGAATCTAAGTTGTATACCGCAAATATTAATATCAGAAATAGGGACATGAAAATGCTCGTATATGTTTATCTTACTGAGATGAAATATTGTAAATCTTTAAACTATTTACACTGAACTGTTGTCCTCATCTTTGTTGCCATATTCCTAATGTTTCGACAGTTGCACGCTCCGGTTTTCTTCAGCTAATTAAAATTTCAAATTAAACACTTTGTTGTTTACCAGAATAGATTTCTCAAAGAAATGACTCAATGGATAAAAGCGGTGCTTGAATCCAGTGACTGGACGCAAAAAATGTTCTGAGTTAAATATGTGGCCAAAACAGAGGTGAACAAAACCTTGGAGGGTTGAGTTAAAGTGATATTGAAGAGAGGCATTACACGCGAAACTAAAATCATTCTAGTAGACAAAATAACAGGTTCGGGTCAAAATTCTAATCACCTGAAGAAAGCTGGAGCGTAAAACAACAGAAACGTCGTAAATATGCCAACGAAGATAAGACAGCCCCTACAATGTTAATAATCAAGATGCTAAATTTATGGTGGACAAGACACAGATTGGTAAATTTTCGTTTTAGGTGCCGAAGGCTTTCCCCACTTCAAATTTATCCAAAATAGCATTATTTATGTGCAAACGTATATGCTGAACTCAAATCAACAATGAGTTATTGAAGAAACCTAGCTTTTTTTATTGGAAAGTGCATTTAAAAAAACAAACTATAACTCGCACTTTTTCTCTCCCGTAACTAACGCAGTTATGTAATTAACTGCTGAATGTCTTTTGGCAGAGGACAACAAATTTCGGTCGATTTTCTTCCTTTACTGAAACTTCCGGCGATGTACTTCCTGTAATGAAAGTAATGCGCTATTGTATTTCTACGCTTACTACTTTCATTACAGGAATTACATCGCCGGAAGTTTCAGTAAAGGAAGAAAATCGACCAAAAATCGACTGAAATTTGTTGTCCTATGCAGTACGTCATTCTGCAGTTAATTACATTACTTCGTGAGAGTTACGGGAGAGAACAAGTGCGAGATATAGTTCGTTATTTTTTTTTATTGTCCCTCGAATCAAAAAAGGTAGGTTTTTCAATAACTAATTGTTGATTTGAGTTCAGCATATACATTTGCACAGAAATAATGCTATTTTGGATAAATATGAAAGGCGGGGAGAAAAGCCTTCGGCACCTAAAACGAAAATTTACCCACAGATTTGTTATTAGGACAGGGTGATTGTTCAATGTTAGGGTTCAATGAGAACATTGAAAGAAATGTATTGGTTAGAGTTTGAGGATATGAAAATGGCAGGGAAATAAACGAGGCGGGAAAAAGTATGTTGAAACAAAAAAAAATAATAAAGCAAAATAACAAAAGCGAATAAAGAAAAAAGATGCGATAAACAATAAATGTAAAACTACATTATAACGGAATGGTGAGTCTGGGACGAGAAAAGATGATCAACCGGTTAGATCTTTACTAACAGAACATAAGTGGCAGAGGTCGAAATACATCAAATATTCCAGTGTTTATTATAACATCAACGAGATCGCAGATTCTATTATAGAAGTTTTAATATAAAAAAATGAATTGTTATCTTTTAATCTCCGGCTAAAACCTTGTGCGAATCGTTGTAAATTACAAACTGAATTTAAAAATTACCGATGAGAAAATCTATTGTTTAAATGTACGGTGGACACAAAAATGGATCTATCAGGGCGGTGGAGTTAACTGTTAAAAAAACCTATGCAATAGGTACATTTCTAAATCTATTTAAGTCTTAAAATATAGCATTATTTTGCTATTACACCAGACTCATCTCCGATTATTATGCCCTTTAAATAGTCAAATGGTCAATGAAGGTGAACTAAGAACAGAATTGATCATGAGTATTTTATCAATAAGTAAGACGTTTGCGGTAGTAAAATTTAACCGAAAATATAGGCAAACAACGATGTTTACAAGCTCTAAATACTTATGTATTCAAGTCAACATTTTTCACACTAAACCTATACTCGATGTACGTGAACTTAATTGAGGCTTTAATAAAGTGGAATATTTGAAAGAAAAAATCGTTTATTTAAAAAAAAGTATAAATTCGAAAAAAACATATGAATTAGAAAAAGTATATTTTAGAAAAAAAGGTATATTTTAAAAAAGGTATATTTGGAAAAAAAGAGCAATTTCAAAAAAAGATATATTTGAAGAAAAAGGATATATTTAAAAAGTATCAATGAATTAGCTTAACTTTTTGAAAGAAATATGAAATGATTTTATATAAATGATCTTTACTGAAATACTCACAAAATAAGACAAATGTTTGAATTTTAATGACGTATTTATCAGTATCAAAAATGAATACCATCAAGAAAAAAGTCTGAAAGAGCAACTTCTTACAGACAGTAAGAACGGTCCTGAAAGAAGTAGATTACTAGCAAAATATGTCATACTTTGAGACCCGTGCTAAATGTCAACTGGAAAAAGCATACATCCAATGCAAAGCTAACAAATATGGATACTATGTGAAATGCAAGTGCGGTCGAGTTGCCTTTGATTTTAAAGTAAAGCAATTTCTACACCGATTTATAATTTGGGGAGAAAAGTACGGACATTTTGAAAGACAGACAAGCAAAAAGAAAAAAATCTTTATTGATCCATTCAGTCGACACCAGAATCAGAAAGGGGGAATTCCTTAGAGATATGGATAAAAAAATGGTTGCAAAGAGGAAAGAATTGTTCGTTTGAAAAAAAAAAAAAATGGAGAGCGATCGATAGAAAACTAAAAGAACTTATGTACTCAAGATATCGATTGATTTAAGCAGAGTCATGTATTTTTCTCGTTGAGACATACTACAGAAATTCTGGTAGATGAATTTTTCATTTCAAAGAGCACAGATCTCCGCCACTGGGTGATCTGTATAATATCTGATAGAAATTACATGTGTACGTTCACGTTTTTTACACGTTTACTTTCTAAATAACTTTATAATAATCTAAATCTAAAAGTCGATTAATAATGTTGATCTCTATTTTAATCATATATTAATATTAATGTCTAAATAAATTGTTTTTAGAGACTGTTCTTATATCCTTCAAATTAGAAATTACTTTATTTTGATTGGTTCAGACTATGTAACAATGCCTCCTTGATTAAGGGGGTTGGGATAGTTTTGAACCTTTTAAAACTCTTCAACTTGAAATAAATTTCATCATTTGATAAGACACAGATAGTGTCGAGACAAAATAGCTATTTTTGTTGTGATATTATAATACATTTATATTATAGATTCTAAATAAATAAATATGTATTTTTTTAATTGTAAAATCTCAATGTTAAGTATATTTGCCTTCTGTATAATCTTTACGATGTTCCCTTATGGTCAAAATGTCCAGTGTACGTTTCTTTTATTTAGAGAACAAGCATTAAAATAGCTTCTAACTAATGTCCTCAATGAATATTTTTATTTTGTCAATTGACTATGGAAGCAAGCACATCTATCGTCGAATCTGGGGAAAACTTAATAGAGTAAATCTATCTTTCGCGATATCAATTAGGAAATCCTCCAGCGAATTCGTGCATACTGAAAAGCTATTCTCTCGGTTATAAGAATAGAAATTGTTTTAAATTTAGATGGATTCGTAGCAAATGATCCGTACTGAATACAGACGTTATAATTCCAGAATGGTCAAATAGATAATTATTAATTGATTGAGACAAAGCTGTAACAAATTGTACTGTATGGAAACAATGTATGTTAAAATGCTCCTGAACTGAAGCTTTAGTATTGCAATAAATAGCTATTAAAAATGTGAGGAATTTTCTTAAAAAAAAAACGCCACAATTACAAATGTTTGTTGTTCAACATATTCAAGAAGACCACTTAATTATAAACAGTCAGAATATATAGTAAAATACTTACCTTTTAATGTGCAACAAATTCTCTTCTTTTCAATCGTTTTGGTGACAAAATCCGTAGGAAAAGAACTCTCGTAGAATTTGAGATTATTCACAAACCAATAGTTAGTAAAAAATATTTAAAACCATATCGTAAAAAACAAACGATTAGTAAAATATCAACCCAGTCAGGATGAGCTTCAAGAATGGAAAACTTTAAATAGATACGAGTAACTTGCGAAGATATTTAAAAACAAAATTTCGATGGCAACTGATTAAAGATTTAAAATTTACCCCTTCTTTTTTTCAGATAGGAATTTTTAAATTAAGAAACTTACGGTTAGTTTTTTTAAAAGAAAAGAAAAAATGTACTTACCTGAAAACTGAAATCAAAATCCAGATAGAAACAACAAATGCATTACGAGTTGAGAAAAGATTCTATAAAATTTATTCAACCTCAAAGAGTGGATTTTCATTTTTCTTAAGATAATTAGCCTATATCAAAGAGTTTGGCGAAGCTACATCATAAAAGTAATTATTATTTACACAATTAGCATATCCAAAACTTTCCATATCAATAATCTTTTGATCATTAAAAGAATTAATTTCCAAACGAAGACACTAACGTTGTTATTACAGTATATTATGTTTAAAAAGGTTTTGCCGGTAATGAATATTAAACATTAAAGTCGTAAAAACTTCATATTATTATTACAATTACATATCTGCTTCATATACAACACAAAATTAAATAAATATAATGTGAAAACAACGGGAAGGAAATCAACGAAAAACGAATCGACTTACCTGACAAGAGCAGAAAAACTGGCGGGAAAAATTCAAACACCTTAAATAGGTAGACGGAGACCGCAGTAACAGCAAAACTGATTTTCATTGGCTGAATCCCCAAAATAATCAAACTTGACAAAATCGATTTAAAATGGTCGTATAGCTGAATAAAAGGTGATTCTTTGGTATTTATTTTCAGAGTCGGAAAAATACCCAACGACCCCAGAAATAATGATGAATTTTTCCGGCAAATGGTAAAGTTTCGTTGTAAGTCCCGACGCTTTTCCCCTTCAAATTTATCCAAAACAGCATTATCTCTGTGCAAATGTATATGCTCAACTCAAATCAACTGTTAGTTATTGAAGAAACTTACCTTTTTTTTATATATAAATGTCCATAAAAAAACGAACTATATCCTGCACTTTTCTTTCCCGTAACTCTCGCGAATCATGTAATTAACTGCAGAATGACCTATTGCGCATTTCAACGAATTTTGGCAGATTTTTTTGTTGACTTTTCTTCATTTACTGATACTTCCGGCGATGTAATTCCGGAAATTAAAGTAATGCGCTATTGTATTTCTACGCTTGTAACTCTCATAACAGAAAGAACATCGCCGGAAGTTTCAGTAAAGGAAGAAAATCGGCCAAAATACGACAAAAGGTTCTGCCTACGTAGAACGTCATTCTGCAGTTAATTACATGACATCGTGAGAGTTACGGGAGAGAAAAAGTGCGAGATATAGTTCGTTATATTTATAGACTTTCAAAGAAAAAAAGGTAAATTTCTTCAATAACTAATTGTTGATTTGAGTTTAGCATATACATTTGCAAAGAAATAATGCTATTTTGGATAAATTCGAAGGCGGAAAAGCCGTCGGTACCGAAAACGACATAGAAAAACTGTGGAGGGGAGAAACTTTCAATATTTATAATTGTTACAGAAACAAGTATAAATATTGTTTTTTTTCTCTGCTTCCCGGTCGTTGGTTATCTTTTATTTTACGTCATAGTTTCATGGGACCAGTATATTATGTGGATAACCTCTTTGATTCTGGAGTAGTATATGGATTCCTCAGTTTGAAGGTGTTCTACCTCTGTAATAATATATTTATAGATATAAGTATTCGGTTATTTATTGAAACTAATTATTGTTTTTTACACTTATTAAATTTTAATTTATTGAATTGTTACCAGACGTTCGTTAACTACTTGTTTCTAAACAGACTAAGTATTTATAACTACCTTTTACTAAACATGCTGAAACCGCATCCTTTAACTGAAACAAGTAAATGTGTAACTATCTGTAACCAGACAGTTATCAAATTTCTTTATAATACGCCTTTGAAGGTAGGCTACAGGCTCTATCAGTAACAGAATTTCGTTAAAACGTATTATACTGGCACCGTTTTATCTTTGTCATTTTTACATCAAGATTACAAGCTGATGGTGCGTTTTTGATCCAGTAATAATACTAGGTTGTTTGTCTTTTTCTTGTATATTTAAGATTTTCTGACTTTCTTAGACTCAAAGAGTATAAAAAAGTAAATGTTAAAAGTTTCATGAAATTGAGAAAATGTTCCCATTCTTCTCTTACCCATTCTGCAATGTCTACTGTGAACTGTTCTCCTCCCTTTCTTCACTCTCCTATTATGTAGCCCCCTCCGCGCACCAGTGGCAGTACTGCCTTGCTTGAGGCGAGACGATTAATATATATATATATATATATATATATATATATTACCGATCATAACTATTAGGCCACCCCAGTCTTTTTAAGAAAAATGATATATTTCATACTATTTTTAGTATTTATTGCAAAGTGGATAATTCTAAGTGATAATAAAATGGTTTGTTTGTTAATGATGAACAATAATACGTGCATCAAACGAACTCTTCTGGTGTCCAGTTTTTGTGCTCTCTTCCCCATGCTAGTCTCTTCTTACTGGCTGACCGAAGCAAAGGCTTCCTGGCTGCCTTGTAAAATTTTGCAAAGTAATAATAACAAAAGAACCGTTTTATTTTCATTTAGAATTATCCAGTTGGTAGTAAATACTAAAAATACTATGAAATACATCATTTATTTTAAAAAAAAACTGGGGTTGTCTAGTAATTATGGCCGGTAGTGTGTATATAGTCATTGTAAATCGCCTCTAGATAACTGGGTTGTATAATACAACTCATTCACAAAGGAAAAAATATTCAAAAGTTCTATGATATAATTGTATAGAGCAATTTTGTTTTATACAGCTGTGTATTGGTCTAATTCAATTATAACCACAAACTAAGTAATTAAATAATTTTATATAAGATATTTTAAAGATATATAGTGCTTATAATTCCAAGAAAGAACGGCGGATTATCGATAAAATCTATTAATTCATTAGAAATAATAAAAAAAGAAATACTTGCACAATCGCAGACACAGATACGTAAACAAAACCGTAGGCACTCGGAGACAAATAAATGTAACCGTTTTTTTTTTTTTAAACCAGTGATACCAATCATATTTATATTTGCAGAACACTGCAGACAAGCAGAAGGGTACATATATAATCTAAACTTATTTATAAATGGAACTTTCTGTGTGTGTGTTCGTTACCTATAGACTCCGAAACGGCTTAACCGATTTTCTTGAAAATTTACACAGTTGCACTATAAGCGTCTGCGAGTGTTCTTAGCTAGGTTTTGTGTCGAGGTACCCCCGATAAATATCGATAATCGAAATAATCGGGTTGTAGAAGGAGTGGTCCGATTATAATCAAATTTGATTCACTCATAGGCAAAGACATAAGAAACGATATTCAGAAGTCTCAATGTTGCAGTTCTTACAATACTGAAGAAAATCGATAATATATATATATTAAAGGCAAGATGTTTGTGTGTGTGTCTGTTTATCTGCCTGTATATATATTTTTATCTATTTTTTCAGCCCATTTATTTTAGTTTTTGCTTCGGGTTTGGCTCTAAGTAGGTATAATTGTAATTCTTAGTCTCAGCCATGACACCATTTACTCAGAGGACTTATTTAGCCTTCAAAATTCAGTTTACGACTAAAAAAACTTATTTGATATCGATACCAGGAAATCAAAATTTGACTTACATGCATTCATCTTTCTTTCAGTCTACGGTTTCGCTTTAACTGGAAACAACTATTGCTTTTTAGTCTTTCGTGTCAACGTCCAAAGAATGTGAGCTCCAGGACCATGGATTAGTTTTAAAGCTTTCATTACACCCGAGCAACGCCGGGCTATACTGCTAGTACGCCAATATACGCACAAATTTAAAAAGAAATATTAGTCAGGTCACGAGTCCTGCTAGGATCACCAGTTATGTTACATCCATAGCAGTATTGGTGTGTCTAGGACAACAAAGTCTGACGAACCCAACTTACTTTCCGGTTGAAAAGTCCTCCTTCTCCTATAACTGTATCACATTGAAACGCAATTTTTGGTACGATCACCGAAGTTAAGCAACGTTTAGGCCGGTCATAAACGAGTGGCCGTTTAGGAATTCCAGGTTCGAAACCTTGGACGAGTGTAATGGATGAGAATGAGAATGAGAAATTGAAGATTTGAGTTCCAGTTCCAGTTGGGTTCGTTATGATCCCTTACGGGCAAATACGCTACGGAAAAGGATAGAAAAAAGCTATTCTTCCCACAAGCTATAGGTTAATTAGCAACATTTGTATCATTAAATTATTAAAAATCTCCCAAAAAATTACAATCTCAAAATATTTTCTAGCTTTAAATAATCTGCAAATGGGTGATAACCCTTAAAAACGAATCCATCAACAGCCTTCGTAAAATTAGTCACCACCCCAAAGAAAAAGAGAGCAATCTATTCTATTGCTTAACTGATAGATAATGGGTAGTAATGCTCTCAAACTTATTTATGCGATATTAAACGCGGAGAACTAAAGCTGAATTCTAACTAATCTTCCAAATTTCTCTTTCAAACGTGCTAGCCATTACGCTACCCGTATATTTTGCGGGAGTACGCATGCGCAAAAAACCCACAAATTCGTACTCGTACAACTCTTAAAAATAAAAATAAATTTAATTTTCTTCTAAGCCAAAAACAGCAGGGCGTTATTATTTTTCCCGTAACGATACACAAAACATATATATTATATATGAAATTTTATAGAATAAAAATTCTGTTGCAAAGAAAATGAATACGTTTCTTTCCAAATTCAAGTTCACTCTGATAAAAAAATATTTCGTTTTAAATAGTAAGCCTATTTTAACATCATTACTGACAGTCCTAATAGGGGATAAATATCAATAGGGTTTAAAATAATTCTTATAAAGACACTGGTTTCAATGTATAATCGTTTGATCTATAATCGAAACTCACGGAAAAAATCTATTTGACGGAACGCGTTTAAAAATAGCGACAAGACTGAATTGAAGTGAAAACGTTGTTGTCAAAATCGAATGAAATGTAAAAATGTCGATAGTGTACTGAATCGATCAGGTGGACAAAGAAAAACTGACATTAAGGTCTCTGTTTCTCAAGAGATTTTTCGGTGAATATCTGAGGAAATCGATTGCTGGTTGGATAAAAGAAGTTTGCGTCGTGAATGTGTACAGCAAATCAAACGAAACCCATTTGCCTGGTCGATAAGATAGAAAACTGCAATTTAAACAGAGACGCAAATCGGCTAGTTTAGATAATGCGCAAGTGAATAAAAGATAAACATTCAGTAGATTAGCAAAGATTAGCAAAGATTAGCAAAGGGTCAGATAAAACAAAATAGAGCTTGTATTTTTTTTTAATAAGCGTTTCACCCCGAGCAAGGCATGTCACTGCCACTACTGCGCAGGGGGCTACATAGAGTGGAGAAAGGATGATTAAATATAGGAAATGTCAGAGGGTGGGTGATAGGCGGGTAAGGATACCGAGAGTGAGGTTTGGGTAAATGAGAGTGTTTTGAGAATAATTGGAAGTTAAAGTGATAGGAGGTGTCTATTGACCCTACATTTAAACACCTGGAGATTGTAGCTGTCGAGAAAGCAGACTTGTGGAAGGGAGTTCCACAGGCGGGAAGCGCGAGGAAAGAAGCTGTTGGAGTAGAATTGACGGTTACATTTTATCTGTTTAACTGTAAAAGGGTGGGACCTAGTTGCTAATCTAGTATCTCATGTAAATTCGTGCTTAGGCGGCACCAGTGATCTAAGCTCATCGGAGCAGAAGCCATGAAAGTACTTGTAGAAGAGGCACAGGGAAGCCACATCGCGCCAGTGAGAGAGTGGTTGCAGCCGGTCTGCCAAGTCAGTATCAACCACGTTACAGATTCTCCTTTGTATTTTGTCAAGAATCCCAAGGAGAGCAGCAGGGGCACCCGACCAGATATGGCAGCAATATTCAATACACGGGCGGATGGTAGATTTGTATATGTGCAGAATAGATTCAGGTGGAATAATTTGATGTGAAAGTATTTAATGTATACTTGCCGTTTACATTGCAAAACCTAAATTTTAATCGTAATGATAAAAACACAATGGGCTCCGAATTAGCGCTATTTATTTTCTTTTACAAATAAATTCATTCAAGCAAGGTGTCAATACATTTGAGACACACGGGATCACTGAAAGTGAAAGGGCATGAAAATATGAAAAAAGGAACTGGATTTCCAATCAAACAGAGAGAATAAGATAAATATTTACTCCTATTCAAAAGCCAGGAAAGTACTTTCTCCTCGATATCTTTAAAGAGGTTTATAATGTTTTTTCGACATGGGATTAATATTGAACTTTCTGTCGTGTGACTGTTTATTCTACACATTATTTATCCTATAGTAACATAGGAAAATAGGTAAGATCTTATTTTGCAATCCCACTACAATTTCCTGAACCAAAGACATTTAATGCTTTTCATTGTTCTTGAACTTTTTCTTCGACCTCTTTCCTTCTCACCCACCCAACTGAGGTTTACGTCCTGTTCCTTTTAATGGTGACCTTCGCCTAATTTCATAATCGTTCGTGTATAAGAGACTCCCGTTGTCATCCAAGGCTCATTTATCTATTACATTTTCTTGATAAGAACAACCTGTTTTTTTTTTTTTTGTTAAAATCTTCTTTCATTACAGCCGCTTCCTCTTTAAAACTGTGTCTTATTCGGTCAGAATGAATTTCCCCTTTCTTTGATAAAATCTTTCTATCATTCCCTTGGCATATTGAGATCACTTTTCTCATGACTTTCCACTTTCTCATTTTTGTTCCACATCTTTTATTTGTTAAGACATTTTAATGGAGATCTTATTTGTGTTCCCATTAATGTAGATAGATTTTGCAATCTGTCTACGTCTGGAATAGTCCTATAACTAAGTAGTAATCTTGGTACGTAAATGTCTACAGTATATTAGTGGTAATACGGTAGTGTTTTGTATGGGAAGCCATTCAATCCGCCTAACTTCAGGCCATTCAGAGAATGTCTACTAAACTTAGAAATAGTCGCATGTCATTAATATGTGTATGGTTGATATGAACGCGAGACCATAGTTGCATTTTTTAGGCCATGAATGCAATCTCCGTTTTCGAAAATTCTTTTTTTTTTGTTACATATGTGAGGCATTCTTGTATATATCTTTCTATGTTGCGATAATAACCCGGTTACCATGCTTTAAATTCAATCTCTTGTGTAGCTGTTTTCCCACAATGAACATCATGCACACCTTTATTATTTTTGGTGTGTCTATCACATCTTCATTGTATATCATGCCGTTTTCTATTTTTCATGCCTTATTTCTTAAAATATTTATAACAATTACCCCACCCGTTTATTGCTATTCTCTCACCACACTTGCTTAATATCAGAATATGTAAAGTTTCCGATGCCAGTCTTTACAAAAATAATGCCAGTTTTAACAAATGTAATATTTCTTCATCCGTGATTACTATTTTTTATCTTTATTAAATTGTAACTTTGAGAGAGCATCGACATGTGATACTGTATTTTCGTTTACATACTCAATGTCAAAATCAAATGCCATTAATTTTATTGCCCGCTTAGAACTTTAGAAGATGTAACTATTGGTAACTCCTTTCTAGTGTTTAAAATAAACTCTAGAGGTTTATACTCTGACTTAAATTAGAACTTCTTACCCAATAAAGATTGTTAAGCTTTGCTGTGTTACAGAAAATGACCAATTCCTTTTTATCAGTATTTTAAAATTTATTTCTGCGGCCGTCAATCTTATAGAAAAAGTATATTATTGGAGGTTCTTCTTGCAGTAACATTGCTGACACAGATCGCTCACTTGTATCTGTGGTTAAAGTAATCTCCTTTTCAAAATCAACTGTTTTTGAAATGGCCTTTTAGCGAGTATTCTTTTTAAAATGACGGCAAAATATTCATATTGATATGCCGTCTAAAAGGGTGGCAACATATATATTAATATACTTACTATTGAGTATCTTACATCAAGACATAAATAAATTCGAAACTCCTGAGCGTGAGAAGAACAATATATATATATATATATATATATATATATATATATATATATATATATATAGTAACTCTAAAAAGTTAGTGCGTGAGTAATCACCGAAACGGAGGTTGGAAATAATAGTATACCAACAAGTACAAGACTTGCACGCTGCATGAAGTTGATACACTAATAATTAACTGATAGTCAGTATGATCACTCGATATGTATTTTTGTATATAAACAAAAGATGTGGCAGAGGGCCAAAAGTGGGTATTGGGGAAAGCTGGTTTTCATCTTAAATTAACTTAGCTAGTCTTATTCGCTGACCCAAGCAGACTGTATAATATCCTTTGCACCAAAACATCACATTCTTACTAACCATTCTACTAAAAACACCATAATGCCTCAGACTGTGAAAATCAAATTAAAACCATATTTTAAAAAATTCTGTAGAGAGCGATAAATTACAATTTAAAAAAAATGAATAAGCTCAATGATCGTTTGTACAATGATAAATACTATTTACAAAACCTAAACAAAAGGTTGTTAGTTATAAAACCCCCCGACAATCTTTAGTCGTGACAGAAACATCAGTTAGCTGGGCAAAATTTTAGCGGAGCGTGCAAAAAAAAACAAACAAAAACAAAAAACAAACAAACAGCCATTCATTCATTCACCCACATATACAATCACGCACTTATCCAAACGCAACAATAAATACGAAATGGAAAACACTAGAGAACAAAAATTACCCCGCATCTACCAGAGAACTAACATTTCTAGTCACCTAACAGGAAAAGGGATGGAGAATTAAACTAAAGAATTTGAGGACAAAAAATTAAAAATGGGGCCAATGACATTAAATACAATAACTAAGTTTAAACATGGTGAAAAAAAAGAAGCCAATCAAACCGAAACTATCCTATTTCAAGTGGGGGCGTCGATGTTTAATAGATACCTAACAGGTGTCAAAATGCTACTCCAAGTCAGCTCCTTTCACTCGACAGATGCGGGCAAGACTCACTCACGTTTTACCAAATTCTGATGACGGGAGTCGTTGCATATTCTGTTCTGCTTTAGACTAAGCTGATGCTTAATAAACAAGATCAGTTGGGAAGAGTAAAACTTCTTGTCCCCCATAGAATTTCTTTCTTTTATGTCATCCATATCACGACTTGCATAACACCTAGTAAGAATGCGAACACTAATATTCGGTCCTAGCGAGAGACGGCACCACATTGCTACAGAAGAGAACTCAAGGATAAAGAACTTTTTACGCAGCATGCAAACCATAAAGTCTTCAAGACACTTAAACAATGGTACTACAACCTTGTAGTGAAAAAAGACCTGCGACTGAATCTCGACCACCGACTCATTGCAGCGGATGCAGTTAAGCGAACTACCCCAAACCGCCGAAGAAATATTCTTAGCGACCCAGACAGCCTTTTGTCAGGTGAGCGATGCCTCGTTATTAGTGAGGTATTTCAACCAATGCGGCCAAGGCCATATAGTGCGAAGTCTTGCTTCGTCAGACCAAGCTCGTCGATCAGATCATCTGGAACTGACCCCCTCACCAGTACCCGATATAATGTCTGACGGGAAAACGACTCCGTCAGTCACCTGTAAGAGATACTTGAGTTCTAACCAGCATTCATGATAGAAGTACTCGCCCCGAGGAAAACGGTGAGCCTTCTCATTGCACGTATGAACACTTCCTAGGGACAGGAGGTTGTTGTGGGCGCCTTCCTTCTTAAATTCACCATTCCAATCCGCTTGCAAACACATTCGTTCTAGAAAGGCAATGCTAGGCATATCCAGACTGCCTTCAGGAGGGTGAATGTAACAGATCTCTCAACACACCTTGTGAACTTTGAATCCCTACAAAAAAGAGAACAAGGCTCTGATTAATGTTATTAATCTCGTGCCTTCGACCACTTCATTTTGTAACTGGAGATCATGACTAACCAGACGCCGAGTATCGTTCGCCCAGAGAAAATAAACTTATCGCGGTTAATATTGGCCCCTCTCATACCATCTGATTTCTTTGCTGACATCTTCAATCTTGTCTCTGATTTTAAGAGTAGTCATCTTGGAAGGGATAAGGGTCAATAATCTGGTCATTGGAGGAGGGGGCTATATATATTGTTTTGAAGATGCGCTGAACAGGACAGAGAAAGAGGGAACCCATACAAGCTTAAATCTTTTCCACGCTTTAATACAAAACCTTTAAATTCATTTTTACTGAGCAAACTTCTTTTCTTGCTTGGTTTGTTCTGCACCTCTGACGCCATTCTTGCATAAAAAGCTGATTCGTTACCCTTAGACCTAGTAGAGATAATGGGGATGTAGGTGTCTACCTTTAGAAGCTTCCGGGGACTAAGAACCCGCTGTTAGTCTCTTCCCTCTGCCAATAACACACCAATTCCTTTTTTTTTCTTACTCACAAAGATGTTAGCTTTTGGGAAGTGTTGGGCTAGCCCCAACTGAAGGTTTGACCCCACCAGTCTAAGTCGCCGTCAGGTCTATTACAGGCGCTGCGGAACTATCAGTATCAGCCAGTGAAGTAACTTCGCCGCTTCCGGGCAAAAGGCCTCTGGACGTCATGCCACTGTCGACAATGTCACTTTCAACAGATAGGTTTAATGGAGGACACGATGTCTGGCAGCCACAAAATCTTAAAGAAGGAGACAAAGGCCAAACGATCGAGCATTATATTGAAGCTCCATCTCCTGTTCAAGTTGTCAGATGTGGCACTATCTACTAAAACTTGATCAAAATCGCAGCAAGATGCTCTCCAAAATCTTGGAGAGCGCTCATAGACTGCTATCCTGGTTCAATGATCGAATCAGTGTGTCTTTCGTGGGGGAAGACATATTTTGCGTGACTGCTTGTCTACCACGAAGACCATCAAAATTTACTTTTCGAAACTGTAATTGTTGGTGGGGGGATTTCTAAAAGTCAATTTTTAAGAGATGTTCATATACTTTGGCCCTATCTAAGAAGTCCACAAAATTAATTATACAATACGCAGGAGACTTTCAGCGGGAGAGTGACTCCGTGACTGTCTTTCTGGTGTGTCTTGCACATTTTCTGAAACTGTTTCAACGGTATTTTTATTTCTTTGTCATTTTTAATTTTTAGGGGGCTATAGATCCCACCCCTTTTAAAGGTCAAAATAAACTTTAAATTAAAGTTATAATAAAAAAGAAAGAAAATAAATAAGTAGAATTAGCCTAGGACGGAAAAATAAGCTCGTAAGTGATTAAAGAAAAATAAACTTTAAATGAATGTTAGAAAAATATTAAATAAAAAAGATACTAGCCAAAAATCGCAAAAATGTAACCTTATAAAAGGTTACAGTCAACTAAACTTTAATAAAAGATATAAAATATGAAAAAAAAAAAGAAGAGAATTAGCCTACAACAGCAGGAATTAAAGTTTAACCTCGTTAAAATAAAACCTGTAAAGGAAACAAAATTACGGAAAAAAAAAACAAACAAAAGTTTGTGAAATAGAACTCAACACACCTAAAGCAAAACACGATCTATATCAGGGTCAAGGACGCCCGCTAAAACTCCCCAACGAGATGTTGTCAAAAATGGTTCGATCTGCCGAAACAAAGTCAACCGCCCCGCAAGATCATTAGGTACAAACACATAGTAACATCTAACATGCAAAGTCTGGCCGCCAGGTCTGCAAAGACAAGTGCACAGTCCACATCCCAAAACTTGTTCATTAGCCAGAAAATTAGAAAGGGATTTCCAGCAGGAGGGTGACTCCTCGCCTGTCTTTACTGAAGCTGTAGCAACGCTACTTTTTTTTTTTTTTTTTGTTTACTTTCTCATTTTTAGTGTTTTTTTAGTCGGTGTGGGGGTGGTATATTCCGCCCCTTTTTCTTCTTATCCAGGAATCCTTCTTCGAGGAACAGCCAAACAAGTATCTCCCTACAGACAAACACCTGTCCGCCATCATTAAAGTAAGTGGCAACTCTTTTAATGATATATTTCTCGTGAAATATTTAAATAAAGTGAAGGAAAAGGGTGGGAAAATTCTTTATGAAGGCAGCGGGGGAAATATGTAATAACTTAGACAATAACAGTGGGAGAAAAAATATAAAGGTAGAATAAATTATAAAGATTTACCACAATAAAACAAATTAGATATTAACAAAAAAATACAATAAACCACTTATGAAAAAACGGGGATGAAGATACAGGCAATGCAAAAATTTCTTACCTATAACAGGACGTGTTAAAAAGACAGGCAATACAAAATTACACCAAGTTAAATTAGGAGTAACAACATTTACGAGGAAATTAAACTTAAAAGTTTACAAAAGAAAAGAAATCAAATTAGCCGAAAACGACAGGAAAACAAATTATTTCGCATAATGTTCAAAGAAAAATAGCCTTGAAATAAGGTACAAAAAGAAACGAATTTTAAAATAAAAAGAATTAACCTAAAAATGAAAAAAAACATGTAAAAGGAGAGAAAAAAATAAATTAAAATAAAAGTTACAAAAAGCAAGGAATAAAAATAAACGTCTTAAAAGGTTAAAAATAAACTTTAATTGAAAGTTATAATAAAAGAAAAAAAAAGGAATTAAATAAAATGAAGAATTAGTCTAGGACGGCACAATAAAACTCGTGAGAGATTAAAGAAAAATAAACTTAAAAATAGAAAGAAATACTAGCCTAAAATCTATAAAAAAAAGTAACCTCGTGAAAATGGTTACTGTTAGAGACAACTAAACTTTAAATAACATATACAATAAAAGCTGAACAATGAAAAGAATTAGCAAAAAGACCGAAGGATTAAAGGTTAACATCGTTAAAAAAAGAAGTTGTAAAGGAAAAGAGAATTAAATAGGAAAAAAAGATTTGTAAAATAAAATTAAATGCATTTGAAGACAAAATAAGAAACTTGCCTAAAAGGCTACTTTCGGCAAATAAGACATGGGGAGGGGGTCTGAAAAGAAAAATACGCAAGGAATAAAATTTAAAAATAACCAGGAATTGGTCTCTGAAAAACGAAAAAGTTAATTATAAAAATAAAATATAACGCAGTAGTCTCGTCAGACCTAAACAAAAACAAATATGGCGACCGAATCCGAGTTGGTACAGAAAACAAGAGAAAAGAAAATGAAAATTAAACAGGAACAAAATAAGAAAATAAAACGTAAATAAAAAAAACTTATCAGTACAGCTAAAAAAAGTCATTTTCAAAAATAAAAAAAATAAAGTCATACAATATTCAGAGCGAAAAAAATAAGTCTAGCAAGTCAAAATTGGTCGGTATCAAGGACGATTGCATTAGTCTTCCCCAATAGTGTAGAAGTACTTAAGAGGAGAGGAACATACAATTACTGTATATAGGTAGGAATACAACAATATCTATCTATACAAATGAATACACGGCGGTCTTTATATATATATAATTACTCGATGACATAAATATTGCAAAATAAAATAAGGTGCTATTAAAGAGTAAACACGCGGCAAGTGATTTCATAGTTTAATAACTGCTAGTAAAAAGAACGAACTGAGTCGACGCAGCCTTGCTATTGTCTTTCTCCCCCCCCCTTCTATCTCTCTCAATGAACGTGATAGAAAGGAAGTATATTTTAATATATATTTACAAATAAATACACGACAGTTTTTATTATAATAAAAAGGAACACTCAAATGCTAAGCTTTACCCTTGGGTCCATTTGAATTCGCTATTTTTTCACAGTTCATCAAATGGTTCTGTTAAGTTGCTGGATTTTGGTAAGTATGTATTATAAAAGTCTACTAGTCTTAAAAAGGATCCTAATTCTATTTTTTATTGGTAGATATAAATATGTCGGAATTTTTTTTTTATTAACCTCGGATCTGGTGCAATAATATCTTTTGAAATCTGGTTTAAATACGCTATTTTATCGCAATGAACTTCATATCTTTATCTGTTTATGATCATTTTTTAATTTGTTCCGTTTTTAATTTTAATTCGTGGTCAGTGGTGGCAGCGAGGAAAACATAATCTTGATAATCGTCTTACTAATTTCGTCATATAGCACGCTTTCCACTGTTCTCTGAAAAATAACACTTGCCGTTTTCATTCCAAAAGGAAATCTTTTCCATCTTAATAGAGGGGTGTATTCTGGTGATTTTTTTTCAATTAATCATAAATGTTTATTTGTTTATATGCATATTTTAATAAATATCTGCAAAATATTTTATGTCCGATAGTTTTTGGATCAAGGTTTTGATATTTGGAGTAGTTTACGAATTTGAGCATTTATGATTTTTAAAATATTCAGCTCATGTTATGAGAATAATTTTAAATCGGTTATAAATTTCAAACCTTCTATTAAAGTAGGCCAAGGATTTTATATAAGATCTCTTCAATAGTCTCGATTTCAAATTACTTTTTCTTAATTTCAGTTTATCTATTTTTTGCAGAAATTTCTTCAGATTACATCGACATCACTCCTTGTATCCATGGGCGAACTGAGAGTGTTATAAGCTCTCGGGCAGAAAATACAATACAGTTCTTTTTCAGTCAAATGCCACATGCCGAGGCTGTGCAGCAGGTGAACTGTGCATATTAGCATAACTATATAAGGACTTTTGTTTAAGATATATATGTGTTTATATGCATAAAAGATTTGAAAACTTCAAGGTCATGAAGATTTTCATGGACACATGCTGATAATAACAACAAAGCATAATGACATGTCGAACAAAATTCAATATTTTAACTTACTAAAATGCTTGGCAACAGACAAGAATTGAGAAAAAGGTGTCATTTCTTTTTCAAATTCTAACAACCATATGAAGTTTTAGTGACTTTTGGGAGTGACGGAGATGAGAGCAGGAGGACTGAATAATCCTCTTTAGACTGTTCGCCAAGACTTGACCGGTACTACAGACTACAAAGGTACCAGGTATATAATGATCCGAATATTCTTGGAAGGTTAAAATGATTTGTTGCGTCTTTCCTTCAACCAGGCAAAGGCTGCTGCGGGATCAAAAGGAGTCAGCTACAGCCATGTATGAGACACACACAGACTATAATGCGCAGCTGAGTGACCCGAGTCAGGTTGCATGTATTAGTGTGTATAACAAGGATATCCTTGAAAATTTTATTGGCAGCCAGGCGGGCCCCCTTGCAGTATCGGGTCCGATTGACCGATGGCTCAGTCCATCCCTGCTTGTATCGACTTGGATTGTAAAAGATATGCCACTTTATTTGTTTTTAAAATAAGATTTTCTTTTGGTCTTTGCATTGAAAAGCCTTCAACATTTCTTTCTTTTTTCAAATGTTTTTCTTTATTGTTTATTTTCTTTTTGTAATAAGACTAAAGTTTTTTCTTCTGCGATTATATTTAATTTTTCTAAATTATTTTCACTCAATCTTAATGACGATGCTTACCGTATTTTCATTTCTTACATTCCTTTCTATAATGTACGTTTCAACATTGTTATCATTAAAATTATACTTTAATTCAAACTGTTATAAAACTTCCACACATGTAGTTGAAACAAATTTTAACTGTTTTGTATCTATGTATATAAAAGGCAAGATGTTTGTGTGTGTATGTCTGTCTGTTTATCCTTTATACAAATCGACAATTTTTATCCGATTCTCACCAAACTTCACACAAATATTCTTTAGGTTTCCGGTCAGATCATGGGCTACTTATTTTCTTCCGATTACCCATCGATATTAGAAATCGATATCCCGATGTCCGATCAGGTCAGATCAAGATCAGGATTTCAGCTGTTTTATTTTGGTTTTTGCTTCGGATTTTGCGCCTATTAGATATTAGTTCTTAGTCTTAACAATCTACGTTTTTCGTGCCAACGTTCTTGCTGCAAAATTTGCTCTAACTTGGTAAAATTAATTTTTTTAGTCTCAAACATTAGTAGATCATCTTAGACGACTCCCTTCCCCCGAAATCAGAAATCGATACCCCTACAATTTTATCGAATCTGATCAAAAACAGATATTCAGCCATCAATATGGCTCATATTTTCTAATTTTACTCCAGATGGGTAGGATAAGTTTTCATGGACTTACTTAGGTTAGTTTATCCTTGGATATTTTACTCCGATGTTGAAAAACGATACCCCGATAACCTATCGGATCTGATCAAAATCAGGTTTTTAGTTCTTTTATTTTGGTTTTTGCTTCGGGTTTTGCTCTATGTGGATATAATTGTAGCCCTTAGTCTTAACAATCTACGTTTACCGTGCCAACGTCCAAAGAGTCTGAGCTCCAGGACCATGGATTGGTTTTAAAGCTTTCATTACACCCGAGCAACGCCGAGCTATACTGCTAGTATTATATATACGAGCGGTAAGAAAACATAAAACCTGTTGTTTCACTTAAAAGTTCGTAATTAAGAAATTATTTTTTAGGATCATCATAAAACATACCAAGAAAAACTGTAGAAACATAAAAATCTCTGAACATGCAAATTGTTTGATTGGACTAAAATTCTCACGGAAATAAATTATGTTTGACAATATCGCATTTTTAAAATGGCGTTTCTCTTCAGCGGACGGGGTGTATTCGCTCTTTACGGATTTTATTTCTGAATTAACGACAGTTGGCTATGCATTCCTTTGAAAACATAGTTAAGTGCTTTTTTGTTGCTGTCTCTATGATTTGGTATGCAGAGCTTTCATTCTACTGAACTGGTTTCTACCCACACCAGGAATGCCTAGTCAACTCTGTTATTTCGCATATATCAGATTAAGAATAGACATAGTCGTACTTTACACAAGGCTATTCGTGCGGATGATCATGTAAGGGGCTTGGATGTAATTTGTAACTGGCTCGGCGAGTTTGATCCTGCACCAATATTTCTTACAATGTCATGAGACAAAAAGTAACAAAAAAAGGACGATCTTTATAAAAAAAAAGATTTTATAGCGGCAGACTGAAAATAATACACAGAGATAAACATAACTATTGTGGACCAGGTTAAAGGCCCAGCAAGAATAACGCAAAGACAACCAAATAGGAAATAACGAATATATATTAAATGCGGAAAGAATACAATACATGGAACTTGGTTAGTAGGAACGATAATACGAGTTAGTGTGGAATACTATGATTCGAACCTCGGCCTTAGAACTGGGACTAGTAATGGTCGTAGACAGACTCTCGGTTAATGTTTGGGCGCTCTCCTCAGGGTACTCCCTCTCACCTCTTTTGAGGGGAGGTATAAGTAAAGGTTGGATGATTTCATTCAGTCTGTTGGTAATGCCGCCAACACGATAACAAATACTGATTGCGAATAATTTTTTTCTAGCATAAGGTATAATTCTTTTGCAAATTCTATTCTATAGAGATTTAAACATCACTAGAATCTACTATCACCAGTTTTGATTTGATAGGTTGTATAGAGGGAAAGAAAAACTCGCGAGAAATATTTGATGGACTTGAAGAAATTAATGATATAACTGACTTTAAGAGAGGTACCAAGAAGAAAATATTAAGAGTGACAAGAGACAGAGGGAAAGTGAAAGTCCATGATCGCCTACGTCCTGCAGGAATACGGCACATAAAGAAGAAAAATATTCTACTTGAAAACATAAAATATTTCTACGTTCGTTTAAGAAATTTCTAGAAAAATGTTACAATGTACAGTTATAAGTCATACTCTGTATATATGTATATTTTTATTTTATTTTTCTGACATACAAAGATGTCTTCAGACAGATGTTTTCGACAAAAAACAAACAAATAAAAAGAAGATTTGTGTAATCAGTGACTTAAAGATTCGATAATTTTTTTCTCATATTGTAAGTTAAGCAAGATTAACATCTGAAATCGATTCTCGAGTATTTTGTCTTTTTACGATTGTTTCTCGAGCAAATTACTACTTAGGAACGCTATATAATTTTTCTGATAGTCTGAGATAATCTATATATATATATATATATATATATATATATAAAGCAATCTGTGAGTCTGTGTGTGACTGTTCCCTATGCAGGCCTACATTTTTTTAAGCTACGCTATTCAAACATTCTAGGGACACATATCTGCAGGGAAGTCAGGTCGACACATACTTTTTGAGTTTAAGTTCAGCAATTTTCCCTTTCGCACTTTTTGGCCAATGGACACGATTGTTTACATTTGCTCCGTAAAACATCTAAGATTTCAGATGGTTGTTGAATTAAGTCACAGAAATCAAATCACACGTGTCAAACACGACTAAAATATTTTTTATTAAAAAAAGCCTTTGTATTTAATTTTTATTCCGACGTTTTAAAAATTCATTTGGTCAATAAGAAATGTGAATATTTTTTCCCGTAATTTTGAAACAAAAGAAATATTTTTTCTTAGAAAAGTGTTTTTTTCAAACAAAATCAAAATATGTGAAATAAAAAGTGGCATCTTCTCCTACTACTAAAATGTTCAGAGTTGCACGGGCAATGCCGGGCTATGATGCTAGTACTTTCTAAAAGAGAAATTATAAACTAAATAAACAGGAATATAATTAGTATTTTTATTTCGATAGAATTAGTAAAAAGTGGAGGTCTTGTGGATAGCGATTGTATTGAGAAATCATTGATAACATGTTCGGTCCATCGAATAATGAGGTTTGAGAAAAGACGCAAATAAAAAAAAAACTGAAAATTAAAACCAGGAAAAGACAGCTGAAGGTTCTGAGACATGTAATGAGGAAGGAGGGCTTGGAGAATCGGATACTCACAAGACAGCTAGGAAGAAAGCGAGAGAAGGGAAAGCAACGTATGACATACTTGATAGGCTTGAGCAAATGGATAGCAGAAAAAGTTTGGGAGGGGTTACAAGAGAAAAGATTTTAAGAGCTAAAATGTATAGGGAGATGTTGAAGGCTTTTATCGTCTGAAGGAACATGACACGTAGAAGAAGACATTAAATTCACTTACTTTCAAATAGAGTTGGGAAAAGTATGAATTCATCCCTTCTACCCCCAGCTATAGGTAAGTAGCAGGACAGACTAGGTTATATAATATTCGGGGTAAACGATCTAGAAGACAACACTGAATTCAGAACCTGAGTGTTTAAGTGTCTGCGACTAAGCCCACACTCCCACCCGGTACATCAGGTTGCTGAGGAGGGCAAGTGAAATTCCGACACAAAATAGTAAGAGCTGACAAATGGCGGATGAATGTAGCGATGTCAGTTGTCAAATGATGTCTTGCCAAAGTCCGCTCTGGATAATATTATGGAAATCGTTTTGACAATTATTGTTTGACAAAGGAGGGAAACCGAGTGAAGTGCAACTACAAAGTAAAAAAATCAAATGCTATCAAAGGCGGATGAATATAGCGATGTCAGTTGTCAAATGATCTCTTGTCAAAACCAGATCTGGATAATATTACGGAAGTCGTTTTGACAATTATTGTTTGACAAAGAAGGGCAACCGAGTGAAGTGCAACTACAAAGTAAAAAAAATCAAAAGCTATCAAATGGCGGATGAATGTAGCGATGTCAGTTGTCAACTGATGTTTTGCCAAAGTGAGATCCGAACTATATTACAAAAATCGTTTTCACAAAGATCATTTCAACAAAGAAGAGTAGGCGAGTGAAGCGGACCTTAAAAGAACAAGGTAAAACGTCAATAGCTCTCAAATGGCAGATGAATGTTCTAGAGTCTTGAGGTAAAAAAAATCTAGAAGACAACTCTGATTTCAGAACCTGAGTGTTTAAGTGTCGGTGAGTAAGCCCACTCTCCCACCCGATGCACTAGATTGTTCAAGAGGGCAAGTGAAATTCCATTGACACAAAATAGCAAGAGCTCTCAAATGGCAGATGAATGTTGCGCTGTCAGTTGTCAACCGATCTCTTGCCAAAGTGAGACCCGAAGTACATTACAGAAACCATTTTGACAGTTATCGTTTTGAAAAAGAAAGGCAGCCGGGTCAAGCAGACCTCTCGAGAACAAGGTAAAAAAATAAAAAAACAAAAAAAAAAAACAACAAATCTCTAAAAAGCAAGAGCTGTCAAGAAAGAATGAATGTAGCGATATCAGTTGTCAATAAATCTCTTGCCAAAGTGACATCAGAAATAGATCAGTAATCGCTTTGACAATTATCGTTTTGACAAAGAGGGGCGATCGTGTGAAGCGGACCTCGCAAGAACAAGGTAATAAAAATAGCTGTCAAGTGATGTATGAATGCAGCGCTCTCATTTGTCAACAAATCTTTTGCGTAAGGGAGACATGTTGACAGGCCTCAGGCGAACAATGAAAAAAAAAAACACTAAAAAGCACATATTATTTTTCAAATATAGCGTGTGATATATGAACAATTATCCTTTAAACAACTTTTCGGTAATCAGTAATAATAAACTCACAGTTAATAAACAAAAAAGTTCATCTTCTTTCTTTTTAATATTTCAACAGAAATCCATCTGTAAAACTTTTACCAGCCAAATCTAGATGGTTTAGCTGTTAGATTTTTACCAAGATTAATTGGTAAAAATCTAACAGTCAAAACATCTAGATTTCACGAGTAACATAATACAAGCGGGAAAACTTCCCCACTCCCCAAAAGTAAAGACAATAGTAAAAAGTGGAAAAGCTATAAACGACACTTATTGCCGAGGGTGTCTGTCCTCTCTAGTATTTGATATTAGAATGAAGGACAGACTGTATTTAAAGAAAAATGCTTGGGATATCTGAGGATAATTTGTGACCATAAATCCAATTATTTTATCACATTTGATACCCAGACCACCAGAAATTGGTCTGTCTTTAGAGCTGTTAGTCTCTACTCTGTTTAAATCAACCGACACCAGGTTTTTTTTCTATACTAGCTCATTTCCAGTGCTGGTCTATTATTGCGTTTTCGATGATCCTTGATATAACGTATGGCCCTGGATTTAAACTTACTCTTGTGAACTACGAGGTTATTCATACTCTCAATGCATTACCATTTTAACGAATTTTATTCGCTTTTTGTTTAACTTTTCTGATCATTCTTTACGTACAAATTTTGATCAGATAAATCACAGCAAAGCAATAGTGCGTTCAGATTGTTGTTATACAGAATATCACTGCAATGTTCATATGATCTTTTTTGAGGACTCTGAATGTTTCACTAGTATACACCATTAGGTATTTTGTTCAGTCTATTTTCTATTTTTTGCATTTGTCCTATTCTTGTTGGTATCTCGTTTGATGCTAACTATATGACTTATTGTTTTAGAGATGATGCTGATTAAACGCTTGCTTTTCTCGAATTGGATCTTAACGCATACCTGGATAACAAACCAGATATTTCGTCTTCGGCGCTGCTACATATATGTGTAAATTTTCGGCCTAAACTCTTAGCTAGTGAGGATGGGGAATACACAAACAGATGGATTATAACAAGGCGTGTTATATGGCCATTTAATGTTCTTTGTATGGTCAAAATGGCCATCCAGCTCATCTGAGTATATTTGATTTGTACTTCGGTTCAGTAGCTATGTATATGAATAATGTGGTTGTGAAAAAATATCATGAGGCAGAGGGCTTCCAAGACTTAAATCAACGTCTTGGGCGGGAAGGTGTTCCTCTTGTGGTTGTAACAGCCACGTTTCCATGAATAAAACGAGCCAATGTAAGTTGGAAACAATAGCTGCGTTTTAATAAAAAAATACTAGGGTTTCCCTATGTCTGCCTATATGTCATACCGCGAATAAATGATTGCATCTCCGGCTTTAAACCTAGATATCTGTTGTTAGGGGCTCAGTTGTGACCCTACGGCCACACCTAGTCAAGAGAAGGATGATAGTGATGATGATGATAACGATCATGATGATCATGATCGTAAAATTTAGCGCTTATAGACGTAAAGTTATCATCAGTCAGTATCTCACCTTTTGCACATGCTGTAGCGTAAACATTGATTTAGTGTGTGTGTGTGTGTGTGTGTGTGTGTGTTTCTTTTACGTGATTTAATTTTCCCACACTTTTATGGTAGTCAGCCAATACGTTCTTACCACAGTACTTTCTCACGTGAATTGACTACGGATTTTCCCTGAATGGCGGACGCCCACATCTGACATCTTTTACCGATGCATATATCAAGAAGTGAAAAAATCTTTCTATCTGCCTTTTCACGTTTTATTCTCTCACTTTTTTTTTGTTCAGAATCTCCGATTAAACATGAATATTCTGAATTTGTTCATAAAATTACAGAAATACATCCTCAGTTAATAGGGCCGACCGCAAGCAGCAACGTTTCCTTGTTCATGTTTCTCCCTATATAAATAACCCATTTGGGTTTTCATAATTTCGTTATATGATCACACTGCCATGTGTCAGCATGACCATCACTCTCATCTCCAGTTACATGACACCACCTCATGTCCCCAATAAAGTATCATGTCACTCATGTGTAATTTTACGCACAAAATATCAAATTACCATTTTGATATCCAGCTATATATTCCTGGCGGAAAGAGCGCAGAAAAAGCGTCTTTTATCAACAAACAACTAAGCAACAAGCAAATAACTGAAAATATTATATAATAGACAATATTATTTTCGTCAGTAAACTTTGTCAATTGCGTGGAACGTTCAACAGATCAATATCAAATCTGGATTAAGAGATCTGGGGTATAAAGTATAAAAATCAATGATCGACAATATAATGAAAAAAAAACATGAAATATCTTTTTTAATTTGAAAACTAAAAAAATTGCAGTTAGACAGAAATAGCGTATTTTTTGCCATTCATACATTTCGACAGTTTTCTAACGTTTCCTTCAGGTTTTTAAACATCCGGTATAAATTGAATACAAACTTCCTGTAACGTATGAAGCCAAGGCAGATTTGCAGGAAGTTGCAAATAATTGAATAAATAAGAAAGATAACATAAAATTAACATGTTTCTCTTCATTAAAACTATTAGTTCAGAAAATTAAAACATTCCCTTGTCAGAGATGTTAGCATTTACAGATGTCTTAGTGAAATCACTAGAGATGGATTTCCGGTTATTCGCTCGCTGCCATCTTCATGTCTCTCCCCGTTTTATTCTAGTCTTTTTTATTATAACGTTTCAGACTTTTCTAACGACACTATTTAGCAGTGAATTCATCACCGATCCGTAATTCTTTATTTATTTTCTTCTCGGTTCTTTCTCGTTTCTCCTTCCTTTATAAGAAGTCTTTTGGATTCCTTGCTTCCTCAATTATTATGTTTACTAACGTCGATTTTTCCCTGTTTTGTCATTCATCGTTTCCTTTCTTTGCATAAATCCGAATTGATATTTTCTAAATAATGATGTCCAAATGTATTATGACGCAGCAAGCATATGCAACAAAAAGCAGAGGCATCGGAACCATCTTTGTCTTCTATGACCCGGGTTTGTTGAGGTTGTCGACGATCATGGCTCTCCACAATTTCTTGCTTGTTGAGGTAACAAACAGACAAGGTGGTACTTGTGTGAAAGAACAGCAACACGTGCGTAGATGAAAGAAGTGAGGTTCATTGTAAAGTAAATACACTACAGCAAAACAGAGAAACTGATGGCAGGTGATTACTTGCCGAAGCAAGGGTATTGCCGCCTTACCACTTAGGCAGGTGGGACACAAGGTCTATTTATGTTGGTATTCTGAGCTCTTAAGCTCAGCCCAAAATATCCCGTAGACACAGCTTAAAACTGAGTCGGGCTCTTGTTATATCAACCCAAGCAAGTCTCTACCCTTTGGCAGAGCCCCACTTGGGTCCTTCTCTGCTCGGACGCAGAGAGGTGAACAAGAGTGCTCGCTTAAGAGCGACTGCTCGGTCTGTAAGCAAGCCTCGTTGCCGAGGCAAGATAATTGCCGCCTTCCCATTGAGGCTGGTGTGACACAAAGTCGATTCACGTGGGAACTCTCAGCCCTTAGGCTTAGACAAAAATATCCCGTAGATTCAGCTTAAGGCTGGGTTGGGCTCTTGTTTAATCAACCCGGCGGCGGAGCCTCACTTTGATCCCTATCTGCTCGGACACAGAGAAGTGAACAAGAGTGCCTGCTCAGGTCTGATTGCTCAAACCGTGAGTAAGCCTCTTTTTCCGAGGCAAGTCAAAGTTGTTTCCCGTGCTAAATATATATGGCTACTAATATAGTCGGTTCACATAGGCGATAGGGAGTGTGGGACATTCCGTTACAACACTGTCCTTTATAGCTTTTAATGAATATTTTCTTTTGTTATATCCCCCATATCCCACGTATACAAGCTCGTTAGGTGATTGATGTGCTGTATTTCTCTTTCCCTTTTTCTTTCAATATGTCCTGTGAGTATCATATTTTCCAAGCCCTCTTTCCTAATTATTTACGCTAGCATTGTCTATTGTCTGTTTCTGATGTTAAGTAAAGGCGTTCTTTTTGTTTCTATTTGCTTTAAGGCTTTGGGGTGACTTGCAATTTCAGTCCCTCGTATTCTTGCTATCCTTCTGTAGAACTACGTTTCTATAGCTTTAAGTTTCTTCTTCAATCTGTGGGCAGAGTTTCTAACACTCATATAAGGATGCCATATTGCATAACAGTTAAATACGTTTTTTCTTTGTTTGTAAGGAAAATTTTATGTCTCTTAATTCATTCTTTAGCTTTTAGAAAGCATATTTCGTTATACCAATGTGCTTTTGGATCCCAGTGCCACACTTTCCATCCTTCGTTAAAACGCATCTTAGATATTAAAATTTTCGTTACTTACTTCATGTCTTCAATAGAAAAAATGCCCATTTATGCCTACATTTTCCTGTGAACGTATGTAAATTACTATCAAAAATTATTTCTTTATTAGATGAAGCATTTCAACCATTAATAATATTTTAATATTCTTTTGATCTTAATTTTACTTGGCTTTTATTTTTATTTTTTTTATTTTATTTACACAGGCTTATACAGTATTTCGTAGAGAGAGGAAATAAAAATAAAAACAAACATTTGCCATGACTAGATTTCGAAGCTGCTTATTTCCGGAATAACTTGTCAACTAAATAAGATGAATTACTGTTTGAGATACAAATGAACTACCGTTTGCATTTCTGTTTCTATTAGGATTCGCTCAATAAAGGTCTCAGTAGCCAGTCAAGATAGAGGTTTAAGTAAAGAGACAATTTGTTCAGATAAAAGGGAAGCATAGGAGTGAGAGCATAGTGGTTAGAGGAACGTACTGTTCTTAGTTGGTTCCACAAGACAATGGTTCGCGGGAAGTAGCAGTCAGAGCAAATTTTAATTCTCAACAATCGAATACGGAGGGAATGTGGATGATTTTCTACTGCATAAGTGTCATGGCGTGTCCTTGCCGTGAAGGGTTGAACTGGTAGGACTTAGGAATGCAGTTCTTCCGATCACTTTCCGTGTAAGCAGCGATAATGCAGCGGGAGGATTGCAACATCCTTTTGTGTGTGTGTGTGTGTGTTTGTGTTCGTGCGTGTGCGTGTGAGAGAGAGAGAGAGAGAGAGAGAGAGAGAGAGAGAGAGAGATGTTAGAAGGTGGAGAGTAATTCGTCACCTATAAGAATTCGGAGATGTTTTTGGCCTCGATTAAAGATGTCTCTTTACTTAAACCTCTACCTTGAATGGCTACTGAGACATTTATTGGAAAAAGAAATGCAAACGGTCGTTCATTTGTATCTCAATCAGTAAAACAACTTATTTAGTTGAGAAGTTATTTCGGAAATAAGCGGCTTCGAAATCTGGTCAAGGCAAATGTTTGTTTTTATTTTATTTCCTCTCTCTACGAAATACTGTATATGCCTGAGTAGTTGCAATAAAAGGCAAGTAAAATTATTAATGGTTGAAATGCTTCATTAACAATGGAGAGTGAGGTCTCGACAGATCCAGCCCAAATATGACAACAGCACACCATTTTTTGCCTGATTCGTCTGGTGTAAAGATAGAGGGTAGCAGTATGCGTCAGGTACTTTAGCGAGTTTAACCATGTATCCTTACTACTCCTTGACGCTAAATTGCACGCTATCATAGTTAAGTGTTTTTACGTTTACTAGTAGTTGTTTAATCATGATGCAATTTTCATGCAATATAAGAATGAGTAAAGTTATCTTCTTCACACAACAGCTAAAACTCATTTATAAATTCAGTTTAAAGTACCATGCAAGTATATAAAAGTGGTTGATATTGTTCATACCTGTAAATATTCAACCAATTTTTATATGGATTGAAAGGTAAACTAGCGGAAAAAATGATCTATTTCTTATAAGATGAATATTTTCAATTATTATCAATCTTTGAATATTATTTCTTTTATCTTAACTTGAGGTGCTTCATCAGAATTAATATTGCAAAAGCTATGAAACCTTCTTTTCTCATACCAGATAATGATGACAAGGAAGCATAGTCTGCGATCTCTAAGATACCACAATATCACTACTCATACGGTGAGATTGTATCCCTGTAATCCATATCGAGTAAAAACACACACACACAGACACTTTCTCACTCACACACATACACACACACACACACACACACACGCATACAAACACATCATGCTAAATATTCAGCTTTTAATTCTCCGGTTAACTGTAAATAGCAACAATAGGAAATCTATACAAATAAAAAGAAGTGTCTCTCAATTATAAGCTCAAGTAATTACAGAACGGATCTCAAAGAATCTTAGCAGGCATATAAGGCAGGACACAGTTAATGTCATATGCTATTTAAAGTTGACATCCATCAATATCTATTGGTCATAATAAGTAAAAAAATAATATTATAGAAGTTGTTAATTATGAAAACTAAATATTTATTCACTCGTACAAATAGAGTCGTTTTATGGTAAATCAACATTTGCTACAAAATCAATATGCGATTGCCTCCCTTGGCAATTTAAATAATATGTACAAACAAAATCAAGTGCCTGTTCATTTATTTCTATCTATCTATCTATCTATCTATCTATCTATCTATCTATCTATCTATCTATCACGTGATCATGATACTCTGACCGTATGTCTTCCGGAAACCGCGACGACCTCGAAACCAAGATCATTTACCTGATTTTGCCTGCACGGATAGAAATCCATATTAGGAAATAAGAAAACACATACCAAAAACCTTGGGGCGAAAGATTTGGGTGTACGAAATTAGTTTTAGTTCAGAATTCAAACTTAACAGATGATTCGTTATAACCGCGACGATTTGCTATGGATTTATATCCCTAAAACTCATATATATATATATATCTAATGAGAATTCGGAATTTAGAATTTAAATTAAAAGAATAAACATTACTACACTGACAGTGATATTTAACATGAGATATCATTGAAAAAAAAAACTTCAACTGAAACCCTAGCCATGACAAAAATAAAAGAAAGAAACGAACATTAAAGCGAAATCTATTTTGTCGAGACCATATTTTACTCAACAAAGAGAAAAGAAAAATTAAGAGAAAAAGATAAAGCAGGAAATAGAACTGAATAAATTTGTTTCAACGATAAAACATTCCATCTGGCAAGGAATAAAGCAAAAAAAAAGGTGGAAACATCGAAGAAATAAGATACACACAAATACAGTGAAATGAAAGAGAAACTTTTGTGAACCTCATATAAGTCCATATTTTTGACTTAATTGATCTTATCTTCTTTTGATTCTCGTTTGAAATGCATGCCAATTGATTTTGTATTGCTTGTCAAGTATTGTTTACCTTTCTGAGAGGAGAATCTCCCTTTTTTATATTGAAATTTTCATCTTACTCCCATTGCTTGTACAATTTTCTTTATTTCTTTAGTCTGAATTACATATACTTTCTTTTACTATATGTACACACACTAAACAAAATATTTTTAATCTTCTATTTCATAGCCTTTGTTTTTTGCTTTTTTTCCACTGTGTTCATTTGTGAACCAATTCCGTCAAGTTATCCGTGTCTATCTATCCGATTCGGAAAGAAATCCATATCTCAATTATTTTGTGTATCTCGCTATGTTACTATATTAGTAATATTGGTATATATATATATATATATATATATATACAGAAAGAGAGAGAGAGAGAGAGAGAGAGAGACTGGGAACTAAGTCTAACCTGCAAAGCTTACAAATCAATTATCATCCCACTGTTGTTAGTCTTGTACTTAGTCATGTGTACTGTTGCTTCTTAGTAATATATATATATATATATATATATATATATATATATATATGGTAATTATCTAAATATTAGAAAAGCAGAAACACACATTATTGAATGTTTCACTTGTATATCTGGACAAAACAACCGATTAACACTGAAGAAAATATATCGAAGAAACTAGAAATTATGCAAATATATTGCCTTAAGCTGAAGTCGTAAGGCCCAAATGACGCTAGGACTGAATATTTTACTTGGCAAGTGTATTCGTTTTCGTCGTTTGGTCTTTTGTTTCATTTAATAACCACAATAAATATAAACTGTAGTTTTATTGATATTCATTGCAGAGAATTTCCGATTTACTAACAATCGATCGAATTATTTACATTGTTCGGGATGTTGTTCTCAAGGACACATGGCTTATTGGATTAAAGCATTTGTTAGATCTAGTGACTTGACGCAAAGAGTGGTGAGTTACAGCAGTGGTAAACAAATAACATATCGAGGTGAGTGAAAGGGAGATAAGTACATGGTATCCAGAAGTAGCATAGCATATAGAACGCGAAGGATATGCCCAAGTGAACGAAATAAAGGACCTGAAGAAGGCCGGAGTGTACAACGATAGAAACGTAGCAAATATGGTAGTAAAAATGAGGACAACAATCCGAACAATGTAAATTATGTAAAAACCCCTCGTCTCAAAAGTAGAGACAAATATCAATCGATTTCGTTGTCCATGTGGACTAATCTTTTGAAATGCGAAGATTTCTGAATTTCGAAAACAGTAAACGCTTGAATAACAGATTTTGTAGCTGCTGCAATTGAAAAACTAATACAAAAAAAATACTGAAAAATAATATTTGAAAAAAAAAGATCAATCTTAATTAAAGTAGCATATAATTAAACTGAAAAGTAAGAAATAAAAATAAAAAATGCTGCAAGGTAAAGGCGAGGTACATCACCCGTTTTTCAGACATCAAGACGCCATTTTAGAAAACATTGAATTAGCAATGTTTTTCTCAGAGGTAAATTATATTCACTTTATGATTATGTCCCGATGCAAGCATTTGTAAGCCGCCGTCTTTCCTGAGTAATGATTTCAACCTGCTCAAAGGAAATAAAACCTTGTTTGCATGAATGATACTCTGAAAGTAAGAGAACCCATCCTTACAAAAGGTAAGCTCCTGAAAAAATATTTTTCATAAGAAAATTTGAGCATCACAAAAGCAAAAGTGTATATTGTGAGTTTTGTTTTAATCGTTTTCAGATAATCAACATTTCTTTTATCCATCCATATAAACTGAGGTTCGACATTTCTACTAATTTGAACTATTCACTTATTAAGCGAAGAAGATTTACTACAAAGTTGGAGCTAAGCGTTTTGTGAATTTGAGTAAATGTTTTGTCATTAATCACTAACGACTTTTTATGATTTCTAAACTGACTGTTTTAGAAGAAGCTGATTTCAAAATAAGAAATGTTCGGCATAGATAACACATTTTAATACATTTATTTATCCAAGATTAAGCCCCTGCTTCTTTGTTAGTCAGCTCTTTCATGAGTCCGGACATTTTTGTAAGAAGTGTAATGTCCTATCCTAATGATTGATATCATTCTCAGAGGCTCTTTCAAATACCAACAAACAAAGGGTAAATTAACATTTTTCTCTCAACAGCAGCGTAAACACAAGCAGAAATATCGATGTCAGGAAGCCCAAATTAGGTCTGTTTTAGCAAATAGTATTCCATTCTTACTGAAACTCATTATGAAAAGACAAAATAATTTTTTTTTTAATCATATAACCACAAGCAAGGCGAAAACGCCACTGATGCGCAGGGACTACGTAAGAGTGAAAAGACTGGAAAAGAGAAAAACCGGAAACCACAACCTAAACAGGAAACAAGGGATGAGCCTCTTCACCTGTTCAATAGACGTGGGTGGAGTGTGAACAGAGCGATAGTTTAGACTATCTACTCTAATTGAAAAAAAAAAGTGAAAAGATTGGCAAAGAGAAAAACCGGAAACCACAACCTAAACTGGAAACAAGGGATGAGCCTCTTCATCTGTTCAATAGTCGTGGATGGAGCCTGAACCGGGCGATAGCCCAGTCCATCCACTCCAATAGAAAGAAAATGATGGTGACTTGCTAAGTTTTAACTTCGTTAAAGCCCAGGCAGAGAAATTTTGGCTAGAAAAACAAAATCAATCCTTCAATTAAGCATGAACACTTTTAAATTTAAGCAAAAGTTAAAAGAAAAAATGGCTTACATTTTAACAATATTAACAATATTTTAAGAGATAACTCCATATTGTTCTGCCGGTGGTTGAAGAAAATATTTTATCTTTTAGGCCCAGGGAGGGGCGGGTCAAATAGACAGTGTGACCAGGTCACTAGAATACAGCGAGTCAGCTTAAGAAAGAAAGAAAGAATGACGTCCTACGGAGAAAAATTAAAGACAAATTCCACCTGGCAGTGAAATTTTGGCTAGAAAAACAAAATCAATCCTTCAATTAAGCATGGACACTTAACTTTGTTCACTTAAAGCTAATCTACAAACTCTATGAACAATATCGCTTTATATAAAAATTGTCCAAATATTTTCTTTTTCCGAGAGCTTTCTACTACACTTTTAGCCATTATCGAGAATAGATTTTATTTTACGTGTGACTGAACATGTACAGTATCTACATATATGCGTAGAGTCGTGTGTGCGTATTATGTTCTGAACACGGCAAGCACATTGTTGCCGCGTTCGTAGTTAATGTTATAAAGCGTAGTATTTTTTCTTTTTTTCTTAAAAATACTTTCATTATTTCTAGGCTTTTTTTGCATGTGGTTGAAGCTATGATATTTGTTTTATCAACAGTGATGTTCCGGATAGAATTTGATAAGTCTCGATCTGTGTTTAAATTATGTATATATAGTGATGCTGTTAATAAAAATTGCTCGATCTAACCTAACAGAGTTATAAAGTACGTATTAATGAATATGCATATTATTACTCGTCTGAAGTTCATACACAAAGTAATGTTCAGGTGCACAGTATCGACCGACTGATACGTAATTTAAATTTTAATAAAAACATATCGCTAACGCATCCATGTATCATACGCTGACGACAGCTTCTTATTTTAAATATGTATTTTGGATATTAATATATATATATACATATATATATATTGGATAATTGAAAGGTTTTAATTGTTTATTTTATTTAAGATGGAATCTCCTATCGTGTTAAAAATATTAGATAGTTTGACAAATAGAACATGAAACAGACAGTTAATTTTCAATCAGTATATATATATATATATATATGTATAATTTTGTTTTAAATTTGTGAATATTAATTTTATATTAAAGATAACTGAATATTACTTTTTCTTTAAAATAAAACATTAATAAAAAAACAAGTGAGAAATGTTATAATGTACATTAAAAACTCATCTGGATCAGTATATTTTAGCAGGTATTTATTTTTTGGGCTACATGTAACATCTATTCATTTCTTTTGTTTAATAAGTTACCGTTATTTCAGTGTTTCTAGATAACCTGTTCTTCAACATGGCATGGATTATATCAATCGCCTTCTTCATTGTAAGATTTGGCTGATACCGTATCTAATTTTCTAGTACAGCTTTAATAAAAGCGAAACGTTTTAGATTTAGAAACGTTTATATTCCTATTTCTATTTGATTCATACATACATATATATATATATATATATATATATATATATATATATAGCTCTAAACATATATACATATAAATACATACAGAGCAAATATAAGAAAAATTAAGACACACGCGTTATTTCATGGTAATTACCATGAAATAACGCGTCTGTCTTAATTTTTCTCATCTATATATATCGATATATATATTATTCAAGAAGTAGTACGAGGGTTTGAACAATTATTAAGTAAATCATCGAGCTATATATTCGACCACAACAGAATGCAGAGAGCACTGGACGGCCGTTTCGTCCTATATTGGATTTAGCGGCTTGGTTGCGGAAGTTGTTGCTCGGGGAGGCACTATCCTATGGGCAAATGGGCTTGGATCAGTTTCACCACGGAATTCGTGAGGAGCGGCGCACTTCATCGAGCTGAATTAGTTACCTCTTCGTCACCAGGGCCCGTGATACAGTTGGTATAACATCAGCTTCATAACCAAAACTGTCTGGGTTCGATTCCTGGTAGTGGAATGCGCACTGCTGATGAGTCCCAAATATAGGACAAATCGGCCGTCCAGTGCTTTCTGCATTCTGTTGTTGTCGAATATATAGCTCGATGATTTGCTTAATATATATATATATATATATATATCCTTTTTGCCTTTGTAATTAGACGCATTGTTACATAGCAAGTTTACATTTTTTTTAAATTCATATAATTTTATACGTTAAGCGTGTAAATGCCTTAGTTGAACTAAACAGGCAATGTAAAACTTACCCAAATGCAGACTGTGGAAGAAACAACATTCTGGTCTTATGAAAACCAATATCATCAAAGATGAAGGAAAAGCTTGAAGCAACTGAAATGTGGTTCTACAGAAAGATGATTCGGATAACATGGATCGAGCATGTGGGCAATGATGAGGTTCTGGAAATTATGGAAACGAAAAGAAAATTAATACTGAGCATTAGGAAGAGACAGCTAAAGTTCCTGGGACCATGCAATGAGGAAAGATGTCTTGGAGATCCTGATACTAACAGGCCAGATAGAGGGAAAAAGAGACAGGGGAAACCAGCGGATAACATCTTTGAAGATTGAAACTTCAGGGATTGAAGAAACCTACTGCAGCATCCAGGCTGCCATACAACAGACTCATGAACATCCTTAACATATACAAATGCACAATCATCGGATGATCGAACATTATATTATCGTTTGCCAGGCTAGTCCGTTATATAAATACCTAAACCAAGTGCTTTTTTTTATCACTAAATAACATTTCGGTATTTCTTAATAGATCATAAATGCATAAAGATTACACTACAAGGAAATATGAACAACATTGAAACTTATACATACAATAAAAATGAGTATAAATTTCCGGAATACATAATGAAAAAAGCAGACCTAGAGAAATAAATACACACAAGACCTACTGAAAGCAATAAAATAATTGACTAGCCTACTTAAAAATATTTTTGTAAAGTTTTTGTAAATGATTAGCAGCGTGCAAATGTTATTTAAAGCAACAGACATATGAGAAATTGCGAGGGTTAAACTCATTGTTATCTTGAGTAAAACCCCTACTGAAAGAAAAAAATGGTTCAATAAGAACGAAATAAATGGCACCACCATAAACAAATATAATATTCAGCAGTTATCCTATATCAGCAAAAATCTATTGGCACCTGAAGAGGAACAGAGGCTATTTGATCGAAACTTTCTGACTATATCATCATCTATGATAATCAAGATGCGAAAAATAATTAGAAATAATTACAGTATATCGAAGTTTATTTTTGGTTTTGATTGTTTCAATCAAATGTATTCTTATTATGAAGAACATCTTTTCGTCAATATTATCTGTGTTATAACATCGGCGGACAGGTTATTACTACTGGATAAATTTCATGAATTTTCGCAAAGCTTTAAAAATATACTCGAATGGTGTCGATTTAGAGACGGAAACTGAGAATACTATCGTTAGAATAATTGATCAATCAGGAAGTTTTTATTTTAAACAGTTAAAATTTTGAAGAGGCACAAATCTGTAAAATTTTATATTCACAGAACTTTTTTTTTCTATTATGAATCAACCGGTACAGGGCCATACGGGGTAGAACGCTACGTTAAGGTGTTGTTTATATGGATAAGAACGGAAGATAATGTTTAAATCTCGGTCTGAGCAGGTTAAGTTTGTAGAGATCGAAGAAACATGTTGGGAATCTGTTCAATAGAGGAGCGGTTCGTGGGAAGAAACTGTTTGAGTGAAATTTACTACTCACCGATGTAATACAGCGAAAATGTGCGTAGTTTGTTACTATTTAAGTAGCATGGCGGGTCCTAGCAGTAAAAGTTAAACCTGGTGGAATCAAAGAACGTAGTTCTTCCGACTACATTCAATGAAAGTAGCGATCGAGCACAGAAGAAAATTCCTCCTATGTAACCCACTGCACAATAGTGGCAGTATAATGCCTTGCTTGGTGCAATACGGTTATACAAAAAGGCTGTTATTGGAAAAATGGTAGAGTGGTGAGAAACAGCTCAAATATATAGTACGTTGTGGATAGCCATGATCGGCCACTTGCAGAAATGTTACAGCACATAAAAAAGAGTTTTTTCACGATCACACTAACTGCTCAATTTTCATGAAAGTTTTAACATTTTTTATTTATTCATTTTTTCAGTAGGAGTAGGATGTGCGATGTGGTGCAAAAGAAACGACAAATCGGTGAGCCGAGTTCGAATCCCAATGAAATTCTTTGCATTCACTTGCGCGCAAATACCCTTAGGAAAGATATTAATCCGTCTCTTCCTTCCACTTATGGTAAAATAATAGGACATATTGGGTTCTATAGCCTTGGCTGGCAACCAGTCTACTGCAAAAGCACTGGCAAACTATTGCGAGGTAATAATTCTTTGCAGTCAGTTGTCTCTTTCGAGACATGATTGCCCAAGCATGTATCACGTATGGCACTTAACCGACTGGCAGGTTTGCCTATAAGCCTGTCTTACACCCCCTCCCGTCTTTTGAACAGGAATAGCGATTTATCCTTTATGTTTTATAGATGAGTTTCCGGTTCCTTTCCTTAAATTCTTCACGTTTTTTCACTACAGTACAACTTTGCGTCTTAGTAGCATTATCGCCTTGCTTGGGTGAGAGGAATGATTCAAAACCTATTTGAATCTCCTTAGAACACTAGTATTCCAAATGCTGGGCTTGAAACCTAGACGCTGGTGTAGCAACCGTAATCTGGCCATTATAATATTCTGGGTAATGTGCTGTACTTCAATTTTTGAGTGTTATTATCTTTCGTTTACAATGAAGATTTTGGATCAAAAGTATTCTCTCTAGAATTATAGAAACATGGCAAATTTATTTCGCAATACTGAGATCCTCTATTCAAAGCGTTATTCTAGGTGAGGGTTAACGTGTAACATAAAAGATGTTTCAAGATGTTGAAAGCTGCTACCAACTTGCAGAACGAAGTTTAGGCGTGAGTGTTATTTTCTTTCAAAGTGTAGTACCTTTTTTTTAATCATGTCACCCCAAGCAAGGCATTCCACTGCCACTATAGCGCAGGGGGTTACACAGGGCGATAGACGAGTTAGGATGTACATAGGGGGAGAGTTGGAGAGAATGGGAGGGCTAGTGTGTTAGGAGGTGTCTATTGACCTTATATTTAAACTCCTGGAGGTTATAGCCATCGGGGAAGCAAGCATACGGTAGGGAATTCCACAGGCGGGAAGTGCGAGGAAAGAAGCTGTTGGAGTAGAAATTGCGGTTACATTTCATCGGTTTCACTGTAAAGGGTTGGGACCTAGTTGCCAATCTAGTATCTCGTGCAAACTCACACCTAGGGGGCACCAGTGATTTAAGTTCATCAGAGCAGAAGCCATGAAAGTATTTATACAAGAGGCACAGGGAAGCCACGTCACGCCGGTGAGAGAGTGACTGCAGGCGGTCAGCTAAGTCGGTATCAATCACGTTAAAGAGGATGGATTTCGCTTCAATTAAATATGAAATAACTACAACCAATACATGTTATAAGGTCATCATTCCACTTATTAAGACAAGATGTTGGTCGATTAGTTTATTGTTACTGTTCTTAAATATTCTCGCTGTATTTTCTTGTTCTTGAAAAGAAGAAACCTGAATGCACAGTAAAATCTTTTTCATCTTAAATAAATAATGAAAAGTTAATGGAAACAGCAATGAAGAATTTGAGCTCTTTTTGTCGACGGAACTAATTAAATTCAGTGGTACGTTAAGTCTGAAAAGACACTTTAATGTAGAGAATCTAGTTTCAAATTTCAATATGTATCTACTGAGCAAGTTAAATTTAAATTATACAATAAAATTAGGCAAATTAGCCATTTCACTTTTTTCAGTTAGTTTTCATCATCGGCTAGAAACTGGATTAGCGAAAAGGGGAGTTTAGAACCAATACATACATACATATATATATATATATATATAGGTTCTAAACTCCCAATACTTTAGAAATTAGAACCAATATATATATATATATATATATATATATATTGGTTCTAAACTCCCCTTTTCGCTAATCCAGTTTCTAGCCGATGATGAAAACTAACTGAAAAAAGTTAAATGTCTAATTTGCCTAATTTTATATATATAAAGGGAGCGATATTGAAAGGGTGACACAAAGAAAAAGAGGGTTGGGGAAAAGCCACAAATGTTACGCTGAGCCAAAATAATTACTTAGTACTTTAAAGAAAAACTTTCTGCTATTGTGGTGTCAAAATGTCTACAAATAAATATGTAGAACCGGGTAAAATGCAATAGTAGATAGTTAAGAAGACTTATGGTTTGTAACATGGCTGTAATTGATTGGTAAATAGGTTTTTACTTATTTGCATATATTAAGTGGAGAAGAAATGTATAATAAACTAAAAGATAAGCAAAAGGTTGATTACTAATCCACACAACACAATACAACAAAGGCTACAAACTACATGTCCCTCAGTGAGTGACTAACTGGAAACTTAGCAGTCATGCAATGCATGACCAACTTATGAAGTATAATCTCGACTGCACATAAAGTTTTCTATAGTCGCGATTTCCTCTGCGACGTCCCCTGGGGAAAAGTGTTTGACCTATCAGTTGATGACTGTGCCTCTGAGGTCTCGTCATGGGTGAAAGCTGGCATTGATGCCTTCATACCCACCAGGAAGTATTGCTTAAAACCTCATTCCTCTCCGTGGTTCTCTCCGGCCTGCTCAGCCGCCATTGCCCACAGGAACCATTACTTCCATCTATTCCAGAGACAGCCAACTGATCACAATAGGCGCCTGTTCACATCCGCTCGCAGTGAGTGCAAGAGAACCCTAAATGACGCCAAACAGTTGTTTGCGGAGAGAATGCGACAGCACATAGCTGACCGCAAGTTCGGCTCCAAGGACTATTGGAGGATTTGTAAACGGGTGCTCAACAATAGGAAATCCTCAATACCTCCCTTAATCCATGGATTTGACGTTCTCACGTCATCTGCTGAGAAAGCTGAGTGCTTTGCCCGCAGATTCTCATCCAACTCCACACTCGACTCGTCCGGAGTGCACCCACCCGACTTCCCTATTAGAACTGAGGCCAAACTGCATGACGTATATATTACCCCGACAATAGTATCCAGAGTAATTTCAAAACTCGACCCCCATAAGGCGTGTGGAGACGATGGAATCCCGGTGATAGTCCTTAAGAGGTGTGTCCCTGAACTTTCCCCTGTCCTCTCTAAACTGTTTAACTACTGCCTTTCTGCTTCCTGCTTTCCTGCATGCTGGAAATTCTCCTCAGTCGTTCCTGTCTTTAAGAACTGTGGTGAACCCTCGGACCCATCCAACTATCGCCCGATCAGTCTTCTACCAATATTCGGGAAAGTGTTCGAGGCTATAATAAATGCTGAAATAGTTCATCATCTCACCGCCCACAAACTGTTCTCCGACAGGCAATATGGATTCCGATTTGACAGGTCCACAGCCGACCTGCTAACTACTGTAACGGAGTACATGCTACAGGCCCTTGATGAGTCTGACGAGGCTCGCGCGGTTGCTCTGGATATCTCCAAGGCTTTCGACAGGGTTTGGCACCCTGGCCTCCTATGCAAACTACGCGGTTATGGTATTACCGGTCGCCTGCTTGACCTAATCCAATCTTTCTTAAATAACCGCAAAATGAAGGTCGTTCTGAATGGGCGTGCCTCTTCGTCCTACAGCACGAATGCTGGTGTCCCACAAGGCTCTATCCTGGGCCCAACGCTCTTCCTTATTTTCATCAACGACCTCCCAGATGAGATCAGGTCCCAAGTAGGCATCTACGCAGATGACACTACAATATACTCCCGCTCCAGTAAGAAACCTGTCGTGGCGGACAGACAAAATCTCGCTGCTGACCTTGAGCGGGATCTACACTCTGTGGTGAACTGGGGCAAGAAGTGGCTTGTCAACTTCAATTCCTCGAAGACCAAGCTGTTGTCTGTCAACCATTACAGGCAACCTCTTCTGCCTCCCATAAGCATGGACCAGATGATTCTCCCGGAGAGTAATACACTACGCCTCCTCGGACTTACCCTGTCCTCAGACCTCAAATGGAAGCACTATATTGAATCCATAGCAAAATCTACTGCTAAGAAGATTGGGTCACTATGTCGATCCAGGATGTTTTTTCCACCTGAATCCATCCTGCATATATACAAGTCAACCATCCGTCCGTGCATGGAGTACTGCTGCCATTTATGGTCAGGTGCCCCTGCCGTTCTCCTCAGTGTTCTCGACAAGCTCCAAAGGAGAGTCTGTAATGTGATAGGTTCTGATCTGGCGACTCGTCTGCAGCCACTTTCCCATCGTCGAAATGTGGCCTCCCTCTGTCTCTTCTATAAATACCTTCATGGCTTCTGCTCGGATGAGCTTAAGTCACTGATGCCTCCTCAACAGGTGTTTACCCGTTCAACCAGACTGGCAACTGGGTCCCACCCACTCACAGTCAGGTTAGCCAAACGCAGACGACAATTCTACTCCAGCAGCTTCCTCTCTCGCACTTCCCGCCTGTGGAACTCACTCCCGTATTCTTGCTTTCCTGACGGCTACGACCTCCAGAAATTTAAAAGCAAAGTTAATACTCACCTACTAACCACTGGCCTCTAGCTCTCTCCCCTCCCCTGTATAACCTTCCCTTTCTCTCCGCCCATGTACCTGTCATTGCACCTGCTTTCTCAGTTTTCTATTGTTCCTTTCTAACTAGCTTGTACTCCTCACTCTTTTCTAATTAATCTTTCTACATTTATGTAACCCCCTGCACATCAGTGGCGTTTCTGCCTTGCTCGGGGTGAAATGATTAAAAAAAAAAAAAAAAAAAAAAAAAAAAGTAATTATGCATGAATAAAAAAAAACATGCTTTCGAATTGCCTTATTATGAGAGAACAATGAAGTTATTAAGTTCGCTTCGTAATCGCATTGTCTTAGAACAATATATTTTAGTTGCTGGTCGAGGGTTTAAGATGGAGCCATTGTTTCGAAATCGATATTCTGATTCTTACGCTCTTGTTAGTACATCAAAAGGGCTTGTTTTTGAGGAGCGGGTATTAAATCTAAAGGGACGACTAGAATTTAAATTGCGATATATGTTAATTAGATATTTCAAGAGAACAGGTATTTTCGTTGGAAAGATCATTCCACTGGCGCGTGTACAATAGCAAAAGTAAAGAAAATTATAAACAGCGAATTAGGATAAGTATTAAAGCTAAGTTTATTCTGTTGTTCATAAGCCTTTTGTTGGATCAATTTCAGAATTAAAATGTGTTGTAATAGATAAAGAGGAAATACCATATTGAATCCATTGCGAGGTCAGCTCCTAAGAAAGCTGGTTGACTATGTCGTGGGAGACAATATTCCTCTTCAGAATCTATCGTACATATCTATAAGTCTACCATACGTCCATTCTTAGAATATTGCTATCAAATATTGCTCGGTGCCCTTGCTATTTACCATGAGTTCCTTGATAAAATTCAAAGAAAAATCTGCAGTAATATTTCTCTCCCAAACTCCGCTCTGCAATCCATTTGCTCAGGCATATCAAGTAGGTATTGCGCTGTCTTCCTCTGTCTCGTTATCCCTCTGTCCGTCCTGTGAGTATTAAATTTTTCAGGTCTTTTTCCTCATTACATGTCCCAGAAACCTTATCTGTCTCTTCCTTATATTAAGTATGAGTTTTCTCGTTTTACTTCTCTCCAACACTTCGTTGTTAGTCACACGCTTAGTCCATGGTATCCTCAGCATCCTTCTGTAGAACCATATTTCTGCTGCCTCAAGCCTCTCCTTCATCCTTGAGGAGATCGTACAACATTCCCTTCCATACAGAAGAACATATATCACATAGCAATCCAGCAATCTCTTCTTTGGTTTCAATGAGATTTTCCTTTATTTTATTACTTTTTGAAATGTGTCCTTGGCCATGCTAATGTGTCTTGAGATCTGAGCATCACACTTTCGATCTGTCAGCATAGTTTCCAGGCATTTAAATTTCTCTACTCGTTTTATTTTTCAGAAAAAAAATAAGTGTCTGACAGATTATTGTTCGAAGGCGTTATTATTCTTGTATCTGCGACTTTACAAAGTGATTTACAAAAGCATTTTTGAATGTAAGCGCATTACTAGCCTTACGGCTATATCACGTTGAATACACCGGTTATCGTCCGATCAGCGAAGTTAAGCAACGTCGATCCTGGTCAAGTTCTTAGATGGGTGACCACTTGGCAATACCAGGTGCTATAAGCGTCTATTTTTGGATGTGCGTTTTGGTGCATTGGATATCGGCTCGGACCGAGAAATTGGGGAGCCGAGTTCGAATTACAGCTGAATTCATTGCATTCACTTACGCGCAAATACCCTTGGGAAAGCTATTAATCCGTCTATTCCTTCCAGTTATGGGTTAAATAACAGGAGAGATCGGGTTCTATAGCCTTGGTCGGCAACCAGTCTACGGCAGAAAGCAATGGCAACCTACTACGGGATAATCTTCTGCCCAGTCAGTTATGTCTCTTTCGAGACATGATCGCCCAACCGTGTATCACGTATGGCACTTAACTAACTGACTAGACTGACATCGTGATCTGCCGTCGAGCTGAATAGACGTAACTGTATAGTCTATGCTAACAGTTTATCCTGATGAGACTCACTTCTGGTCCCATGCTTTTCAGCCAACTTTTAATCTGTGACATTTTAAATGCAATGCAAATCGTGATCCACTGTCCTTTTGATTACTCTTTTTTTCCCGCTCATTATTAATATTTCTGTTTCTAATTCTTCCAAATTCTCTAATCCCTTGTGTATTAGTAGATTTATTGCCGCGCTTGGGATGATATCGATTAAAAAATATTAAAGCAGACATTAAATAAGTAGTTGCTTTTATCAACATATTTTTTATAATCCTTTCACCCCAAGCAAGGCAGGACCGTCACTGGTATGCAGGTGTTAGAGTGAGAAAAAAATACAAGAGATATCGAAGAAAGGATAAGAGATGGATAAAAATCAAGCAGGAAGAAGATGGCAATTGAAGTGCATTTAACTTTTGTAGCTTTCAGGGAAGCAAACAAAAGGAAGAGAGTTACATGAACGGGAAGTGCGAGAAAAAAAATTATCAGAGTAAAATTGTTAGATATGATCGCATTCAAAAAGTTACTTGTTTTCATATGCATAGTCGTTATAAATATGTTCCTCGTCAACGGATAAGATTTGAAAACATTAATTTTATTTTGTCGCAATATCGCGTAGATCTGCTTTTATCAAACTTAAAAAGAAGTTTAAAATAAACTACCAGCGTCCTTCTATTACCTTTAGAAATCACTTACTTGGACAAAAATACAGAATTTCTCGTGAAAGATAAAAATAAGCAAAGTAATCGTAATTCGGAAAACGAGACGTAATGATCAGAAGCGTAAACTCGAAGATTGTCGTCTTGCCAAATCTTTTTGGCCTCTGTTGGTCTGCTGATGAGAAATGATTTAAATAAAATAACGATATTTCTTAGTGCATGGATACTTATAAATACCAAGTTTTAAAAGAGTAACCTCTAGTGGTGCTACAATGACATCCCCAAAGAGAAAAAACAGGATAGACAACGAAAACACATTTTCTGTATGAAGTTGAACCCAAGTTAAATCTTTGTTTGTTACCCGTTTCGTTTAACCATGAGTCCTATAATAACAATTGCAATAAAATTGTAACCTATTCAAATGAATTAATTACATGGATAAACAATATATTAATAACATGGAAAATGCACGCATGAAAAGTAATTTTCTTAAGATTATATTAAACCTGGAAAAGTAATTTTCTTAAGATTATATTAAACCTGGAAAAGTAAAGGACAAGATATTCTACTGAAATAAAAAATAAAAGAAATTCTTACTTAAAATGTTGCATTCAGATAGTATTTTAGGTGCAATACTTTAAGTCAGAAATTTCTATTTTTTTTACTTTACTAGAATATCTTGTCCTTTACTTTTCCAGGTTTAATATAATCTTAAGAATATTACTTTTCATGTGTGCATTTTCCTATGTAATTAATATATCTTCTCGTTTACTTTTCCAGGTTTAATATATTCTAGTGTTTCCAGGTTTAATATAATCTTAACTATATTACTTTAATTGCGCGTATTTTTTCATGTAATTCATGATTTTTCCAGGCATTGCTATTAACTTAATATAAATTTAATCATGAAAACCGCATTCAAAAATATTAAATAGAAAAATATGCAACTGATTAAAAATGATAAGGGATAAATAAAGTATGATTGACAAATATGATAAAAGACATCATCAGAGTTTAAATGTTGAAAACCGCATGCAAAAATATTGAGCAGAAAAAGTTATAAAGAATAAGATGTATTATTAGAAGCGTTAGTCACTTACTCATTTATGTACTTATATAGTCAGTCCCTTGTTTCGGACTTCACATATTTTGATGTAACTTTTTTTCTACTGAATCAAAATTCAAAAAATGTTTTTTCAAAATGTAGCAAAGGCAGTGTCCTATCTAACACTGTAATTTGTTTGAAATTTGGTTGGGAACTGAATTAGTGGTGGTTCTTGAAAGCTGCCTAGATTCCCTCAATGTCGGTCTTAAGAATATATTCAACCACTGCCATAGTTGAATGATAACGAAAATTTGTTCGAATAAAAGCACTTTGTAGACAAAGCAACAAGCAGTTTGACTCTTGGAATTAAATTTTCCAATGATATGTAGTGCAGTTTTTATATTGAATTAATTGCTAGGGTCTACTTCTAGGAACGTAGGTTCGCTTTTTCGTTCCATCCAATTCTTTTTGTATGAATCCGTCTTACCCATTCTATAAATCTACCATTTGTCAGTACTTTGAATCCTGCTACTGGATCTGGACTGTATTTTCTACTATACATCTCGAGATTCTTGACGAAATTCAAAGAAGATCCTCACCTGAAATGAAGAATTCACTCACTTTCCACGTGGATTGGATTGGATTCTCTCTCTCTCTCTCTCAAATACAGGCTGAGCAAAAAAAAAAAAGGGGGGGAAATTTTTAACAATCCAATAAAATCAAGCGTGACAGAAGAAAATATTTTATTCAAAGTAATTGAAAGCTTAAAACATGCCGTTTAAGAAACAATGATGAAATTTTCAGTTTTTAAAAATTACGTCCTGTAGATGCCGTTCTCCTGTAACAATACATTCTTGAAATCTGCAGTTCTGATTCCTCGTTGACCGCTGCAACATTTCAGCTTGGATACTGTGAATTTCATCCTGAATTTTGTGTTTTGTCTCCTCCAGAGTTCTTGGTCATGTCGTGTACACTTTACTCTTGACATAACCCCACAAGAAAAAATGAAAACCAGAAAAATCTGGGGATCTAGTGGGCATGGAACTTTAACAAATCTTGCGATCTCACAGTTACCAAATAATTCTCGCACAGCCTCCAATAATTGCCGTGCAGTGTGTAATGTCGCTCCATCCTGTTGAAACCAGGTCACTTGAACGTGTGAAAAATTATTCAATTCAGGTGTAACGAAAGTTTGTAACATCTCCCCGTATTGATTCGCAGTGACAGTAACTGTGACAACATTTTTATTGCTAACGCACGCTGCTGCCCGTTCCGCTGATCCATGGTTACTGAAATGGCAGAGTGTTTACTTCGTGAGGCCAAAGTTTTGCAGTGCTGCCACTTGCTCATGCCTGCCAATGCACATTTAGAAAATTTCCGTTTTTTCTTGGGTCACCCTGTATTTTCATGGCAATTACTCTGATGAACTTTTCTCCTTAGTGTCTAAACTGAATGTTTTTAAAGCTTGCTATTAGATTGGCAATTAAATATAATCGTTTAGTTCTATTCGAATAGTTTTCATTCTCGCATTTCTCGCTTGTGAAAATCTCTTTCTTCTCTGTTACCTTACAATCTTCAAAAATTTAAAAGCAACACTATTCGTCACCTTCCGTCTTCCTGAATCAAGTATTTTTTTATTGAACATTACCTCCCCTCTCTTCACTAAAATCTTCTGGTTCTCTTGCACTCCGAATAACATCCGGCGTCCTCCCGGTATTAACATCTTGCTTGGTGGGAAATGATTTTAAAAAAAAAGTTCGGTTGGTATTAGTTAAGGATGGTTTATAAGGAAAGCACTCTGACTGAAATGAATGTTCTTTTAAGATGTTTGAGTTAAACAATAGTCTTCCCCCCTCTCTCTCTCTCTCTCTCTCTATATATATATATATATATATATATATAATTGAACGAGGAACTGATACTACAATAATATTAACAATATAAATAGCAACAATTTACTCATCGCACCTTAGACTTCGTTTTTTTTCATTGTTTCTGAAGCATCACATCTAAACATTTGTTTGATTCTCTTTAAAGTAATCATTATTCTAATCTTTCACGCAGTTTGACTTCTATTTTTCACGTTTATTTTCTTTTAAAAAAAAAATCCACAGATTTTGTTATACCTTTAACTGTTAGAGCTTTCCTTTCATATTGGTAGATTTTACAACTTTCCATCTTCTTTCATGAGCACCTTTTCCTTCAAGACATAGGAGATCATGGTTAACTACAACTAACCATCCTTGGTAATAAGGTTGGTATTTTCGCCTTTGTGAAAACTATGGGTCCATCTTCCCCCTCCGATTATATTTCAGTGAGTACGACTTGTATCTGAAAATAAAAAAAAAAACAAAAACGTTGTTATTCTCAAAAAATTAATAATTCAATATTCACTCCAAAATATGTTTCGGATGGGCATATATCATAAAAGAGTTTTGTAAGTTGTAAATAAAACAAAAAACAACAAAAAAAATGAATTTCTCTGCTTTTATTTTTTGTATGTCCTGTGAGGGTAAAATTTTCTCAGCCTTCTTTTCTCGTTATGTGTTATAAACATTACTAATGCCTCTCCTGATTCTTAATAGAAGCATCATTTTGTTTACATGTTTCATGCTATTCTCAGCATCCTTCTGTCCAACTTCATCTATGTTTTTTTTAAAATATTATTTGAAACGCTGCCATATAGGTTTGGTTTGGTTTCTTTTTTACCGCATATCAATTCTTTATGGATCTTTTAATATCGAAATTTTATTTTCTTGTGAGATTTTTACAAAATATACTGCTGGTAATTTTTATTTTTTTATACGAAAATATATTACTAGTAATAATTTCTAATGCATTTTTATGTTTTTGATGTTTTGAACACAATTTTTGTGGTCACTTTTTGGCCATCCCTAGAACCCTAACAGGTGTTCGCACTCCGGTTCAAGGTGGTCATGGGAACAATAATTAAGAGGTGGTTCAGCGCTCCTCAAATTTATCTCAGAGGACTTGCTGCCGGATGTAGTTTATCGTCATACCGGGGCAAACCATAACGGAGATACGGCATATAACACTACAGCAATTTTTTCTTTTTGCTTTTAGAAGTCAAATTCTGATATTCAATTGCACCTTCAGATTTCAGTGTGAAATTTCCAACCTTTATTAAAACATTCATTATTTATGTTTTTACGTGGTTGTGGTATTTTCTATTGTTGCTCAGATATTAGGCTGCTCACAACTTGTAAATTATTGTAAATTTTTATAGTTATCGATATACAATCTTAGCACCTAAAAAAAGAAATTACTCCATTTTAATTATCATAGAGGTAAGTATTGTGTTATATTGTTTGAGTTTGAGTTTTGTTTAACGGCATATCAACCTCAGTGGGTTATTTAATGCCAAAAAGGTACGGTTTTAAAGTTTTATTTTTAGTGTTTGGTTATTATGAAAAAGTTGATTAAGTCAGATTCTAAAGAACGTTTTTTGTTTTTATTCTTTTTTTATTTTAGAAAACTGAAAATGTCTTCTAGTTTTGTATTCAAAAATGTTCTACTGAGAAGAATTATTTTCCTTCAAAAATGTGTTATGGCAGTAATCTTTTTTCGAAAATGTATTGTGGGTAATATTTTTTCTTCAAAAATGTATATTGTTTTATAAAAGTCTAATTTTATATTTATTTTTTTATAAAAGTATATTTTTATACTTTCATGGTGTTTTGACCTCAGTTTGGGAGTTAAGTGTTTGCCCATAGATGGGACCCTAACAGGTGCTACAACTGCCAATCAGGATGGACCTGGGAACAACAGCAATTAAGAAGTGGTTCCATGCTCCTCACAACTTCCCAATCAGTGGCCTTGCTGCCGGATGCAGTTTATCGTCATGCCCAGGATCACATAGCATATAGAAATAAAGTACAACGTAGAGTAAGAGTGAGAGTTTGTTTTGTATTTTGTTTCTCGTACTTACACAGTAAGTCAGCAGTTTACTAGGCATAAACTGGATATTTTTCACCCTTGTCCATATATGTAACGAAATCAGAATCTATTAGTTGCTATTCATGGCAATTTAAATTGATTACCTCATCATATTGCTACTTAATGTTTTCTTTTCTTTTTCATAAATCATTTGACCTCAAACAAGGCGATAACTCTACTAAGACGCAAGGGAGTACTGAGTGTTAATGGAACTAAGGAAAAAGGCATTATTAGGCAAGACAATTGGACAATATGTATTAAGGAGACAGAAATTAATGATTGACATTTCATTTAATTATTTGAAGAGCAAAACTGACTGGAAATCAAGAAGCCGGACGATTGTTCCACAAGCGAGAAACGCGTGAGTGGAAATTGTTAACATAAAACTCATGGTCACAACGATCAGTTACAACTTTTAAAATGGTGATACCTAACTGTTTATCTAGTACTGCGTTTAATTTCTTAAAGTAGAGGAGCTAAATCAGAAAGAACATTAGAACTACCCTAAAAATATTTATGAAATACTCTTTGTTTAAAAATAAATAAAGTGATGTGGAGGCAAAAGTGGGTCCAAGGAAAAATATAACGCGGAACACGAGGTTTAGGTTAAAGAATGATGTATTACGGAAAAGGTTACAAAGAAGAAGGTACAAATAAGTAGAGCTTATGAATCCAGTAGAGTCCTTGGTAGCAGACTACGGTCATGCGCACTGTGGTACTATATTTTTTTTTTATTTTCTCTCTCTCTCTCTCTCTCTCTCTCATCACACACCTACTAATATAGCAGTGGGTGAGTCTGGGCCCCACAACAGAAAGTTTTTTTTTGTTTTAGTTAACAGCCGCAAAATTGACATTGAAGTGCAGGCGACGAATGGAAAATTGTGAAGCCGGTTTGCATTCACTTTCGCGCAAATAACCTTGGAAAAAGTATTAATCTGAATTTTCTTCCTTAAGTTATGGCTTAAATAGCAAAAAGAAAGTGGACTTTTTAACTGCAGTTATGTATGTAGATATTTTTATGGGGGGGATGATTAAGCGTAATTAGTTCCAAATCAGGAAACTGGTCATTGGACAAATTCTACACATTGAACCTTCGAATTCATTGTAATTTTCGGATTTATTTCGGAGCAATACAAATAAATGCGTTAGATTTCAGCTTCACCTCAAATGCCCCCTTTAAGTGCACGTATATTTTAGTTTAAAAAAAAAATTAAAATATTCGGTGTATATGAAAAATCATGGCATGTAAATTTCATTAATGGACCCATTTATAAAAGATGTGTGATTTTAATAGCAAAGAACATGCCGACATAGAGAATGTAGATTAAGAAGTGATCAAATTGCTTCAGTAGTCGTCTTGTTAATATAATATATTGTCAATTGCGGCGTTTTGAGGTCATTTTAATGTTCATATCTTTTCAGAAACTTGTAAATCAATCACACTGCTTTAAATGACTGCATCACTCGCCAGACACGTAGACAATAACATTGGTTAAAGGGTAAAATATATAAAACAAAAATTCAGAGGTTTACTTTAGTGGAAAGCAAAACATAAGAAAAATCGGCGCCATTTTAACTAATCTGAGTATCAGAAATAATTCACCCAAGCAATTTCTATTAAATAACACAGACACGACTTGTCTCTTCAAATTTTTAAATTGTCTTTCCAATTTCCGACTGAGGCATTTTACATCTGGAGTAAAATTTTTGATCAGTAATTTAAGTGTCATACGTGATGCACGATTTGGGCGATCATATCTCGAGAGAGACATGACTGACTGAGCAGAAGATTATCCCGCAGTAGGTTGCCATTGCTTTCTGGTTGCCATTTCTTTGTAACGTAGTAGATTTTATCGTTTTGTTATCTCCCTAAAACCCTGTTCTCCCATCCATATTAACAAGCTGTTAACGTAGGTTATGCCCGGTTTTCCTCTCTCCCTCTTGTCTTCAATATGTTTTGAATGTTTCTTCGCTAGTTTCTTTTCTTTAAACCTTAGGAAACTACAAGACCTCCTACAGAAGGTAGCGGTGGAGAGTGATAAAAAAGGACTACAAATAAACTTTAAGAAAACTGAATGCATGGTCATCAGCAAAAGGTGCAACCCAAAATGCCAAATACAGGTGGGGGATATCAGAATCAAGCAAGTACAAAAATTTAAATACTGAGGAAGTGTTCTAACTGGAGATGGAAAGTGCGACACAGAAATTCGAAGGCGAATTGGCATGGCAAAGAACGCGTTCCAGAAGCTGAGTAAAGTACTAACACACAGGAGAATTTCACTAGAAGCAAAGAAAAGAGTGCTGGATTGCTATGTGATGTCAGTTCTTCTATACGGCAGTGAATGCTAGACAATATCATCGAAAATGAGGACAAAACTGGAAGCAGCGGAAATATGGTTCTACAGAAGGATGCTGCGGATATCGTGGACTGAGCATGCAAGCAACGATGAGGTGTTGAAAAGAATGGCAGCAAAAAGGAAATTAATACTGATCACCAGGAAGAGACAACATAAGTTCCTGGGACACGCAATGAGGAAGGAGGGCTTGGAGAACCTGATACTGACTGGCCAGATAGAAGGAACGAGAGACAGACAAAGGCAGCGTATAACATATTTGCAGAGCCTGATCAGGTGGATGACGGAACGGGGGCTACCAGGAGTAACAGGAGAAAACATACTAAGAGCCATAAGGCATAGGAAAACGTGGAGAACCTTGATCGCCTACGTCCTGAAGGGACAGGGCACATAGAAGAAGAAGATACCTTATCAAACAACTATGTTTTTGTGGTAGATGGAAAGGCTTCTTGGGACGACCCGAGTAATTTTCATCACCAACCTAGTGTTTTTTTTTTATTTCAAATTCCAACCTATTAGCTTTTCTCTTTCTTTCTCATTCATAAACTTTACAATTTCATCCCTTTTTTTGCCTGATCATTGTTTCCTCGGGTGTCCTTGCCTATCACATTTGAACATTAATATGTAGATTTTCTTTATTTTTTTGTTTTATGAAAATTATAAAGGATGCGCGATTTTATTAGCAAAGAAATTGACATCAGTGAGTATACAGATTACATAGTGATCAAATTGTTTCAATAAAAGGATAAATTTGAGTTGAAGACCGTATGAGGCTCTGGTAGGCAAATATTAGTACGCTAAGCAATCTCTGATGGCCTTAGTTGTAGTATAAAGCAAGGTTTGGGCCTCTGTGATTATCGATTAAACCCAAACGGTCCAGAATAGGTGAGCCTATCTGAAACCAGCAACCAGGGTAAGATGAGAAATCAAGCCTTCAAGTTTAATATTTTTCCACGATGATCGTAGTCACTCGTACGATATTTTCCAACTGAAACGACTGAATTCAATAACATTCTGTTGACACTTTTTGCTCATAAGCGTTGTACAAATACCATGAACAGTTGGCTCTCTCGAGAAAAAAAGGTTTATTTTAGTGTGCTTTGTGAAAAAAAAACATGTTGTTGTTGCTTCGGGGTAAGAGAGACACTCGTTAATGTTGCAGTATGTGTTTTATGTCAAATATAACGGCAGTAAAGAAAGATTATCTGATGAGAACTTAGCATATCATTCATTATGTACTGAATTCAACCTAAGGGATATAAAAGTAATCTTTGAATAAGATGTCACACTGTTTCATCAAAGAAATTAACCGAGTCAGTGGTTTAAATTTGGAGAAACCTCATAGCCACAAAATGCAGAATTGGATATAAAAAGATTGTATTTGCGACAATATAAACAGGGAGTCAAAGCAGTTGGTTTTAGAGAAAACCAGATGGCAGAAACTGTATAAACGCCATACTTGCCAGAATTCGATTGTTTGAGAAATTCCACGAAAACCGTATATGATTGATAAAATTACAATAAGCGAGCGCATAGGAGAATAAATTCTGACAGAAGGTACTCGACTTACGATAGAATTTCGTTCTTACGATGCTTCGTAACTTCATTTTTAGTGTAAGACGGAAAGTAACTGCAATTTTCAGATAACAAGTACTTACGTCACTCTCGTAAGCTAAACTAAAATTAAAGTAATAATCTAAAAAGTAAAAAATATTTATGACATACGTTAACATAATTAAGACTGAAGAAATACATAAACGACAAAAATATAATACAAATAATGTATTGCGTATGTACGAGACAAACAGCAAACCTCGAAACATGGACAATGGAGAGAGTCGTAACCGTAATCGTCGCAGGTTTGGACTCTTGTAACCCGAGGTCGTACTATATTTTCAGTATGAAATATTTAGATGGTATTCCTTTGAAATGATTCTAAGATAATGTTGTATTTCAATGAAATATCTATATTTTATCTGATAGAATGTACGTTCTCTGGTTAGTTTTAGACAACTTGCTTCGTCGCTAACCGAACACGTAATCACTAACATAAGATTCATTTCTTTGGTAATCAGAAGCAATAGGCCAGTGATTAAGTGTATTTATTATTTTTTAACACGTTATGAGGAAAATCAAACATCGAATTTTTACCCTCCACATCAGGAGTACGACATGGAATAAATGACAGCCCTAATGCATTTCAGTTTTTCCAGGACTATGCTCCGTGTGTGTACAATACCAGATGGGGAGAAATGAGCTTTGATCATTTAAATTATTCCTGGATATGAGGATAAATGATATCCGGCATAAAGGTCTCTGATCGAGAAATTTTGAGTAGCGTGGATTCATCTCTTGATTGCTGCTGTTCCCAGGTCCACCCTGACCAGTGGGTGATAGCCCCTGTTAGGTAACATCTATCGTGAACACCCGCCAAAAAACCAAATCACTATGAAAATATAAAAATATATTCTATGGTAAAATAACAGCAATGCATTTTTGTATAAAAAATTACGACGGATATGTATATATAGAAAATAAACATCGATTTTATAGTAGAATTGTTAATATTTTACTTTCTGGTAAAATGAACACAATACAATTTTATGTGTAGTTGAAGATATAAAATTCTATTCAAAATATTTAGATTTCGGTGTTAAATAACTTATCACTACTCAGTCGTAAATGATCACGCTAAACAAGCTTGCTAACCATTATGCGATGCCATTATGCCCAAAATGATTTTCTAAGCGTAGCTTCGATGTGTCACAATGAAGAAAGTGTAGAGCACTGTATGTGATTCTAAATCACTCGTAATTGTTCAATCTGAGAAAAGCCTGAAACAATGATTAAACTACGTGCTAATGTTCATCCTTTGCCAGGCTATGAATTGGAGAGCAAGATTTATATCTGGAAAAACATTAAATTAATAATGTAATATTCACTCATACAAAAATATCTAGGTTGATTTTGGCAATATTCAGCTTGTGTGCCGCACCTTTGCTGACAGCCATTCAACCGTTTTGCAATGCATTCTGACTACTTGGCGGCGTATTTTTAAATAGCACAATTTCCCCTCTTTATTTTCCAGCTTTCTCTTTTTTTCAGCACTAACATATTTCTATATATTCCTAGATTCCGTCCTGTTTTCAATGTTTTCTTTGCTGGAATAATTACACCGAAACATCTCTTTTTTTCGTTTCACAATAGGGATTTGTCGATGAAAAACTAAAACTAAAATATTGTTTTGTTCCCTTATTATAACTAAGAAGATTGTTCTTCAGGAACTGGTTAAGAAATTATTATCCTGCAATTCTGCAAATAACTTTGTTAAAATCTATTCCTCGGTTTATTTTCAATTTTCCTCTACAAATGTGTATTTTACATTAATAAACATTTTCGTCTGGAAGCAGATCTGTCAAAAGCAATCTTTTTTACAACATCAAATGTCAATATATTTCAATGATTTCGCATAATAAAACAAAAGTCTTCATTGACTCTGATCTCATTTTAAACAAGAAAATAGCATTTTATAACCTCCAAAACGTCACCAATAACTCACATTCTTTCTAAATCACCAGAGGATATTTTAAAGCCGTTATTTCAGGATTATTGCAAGATTTCTGGCGAAAACTGAGATAAGATGTTATTATTGTCTATTTGCCAAATTTCCCTTTCCTTAAAAAATATGCCCAAACTTTTGTGATCTTCAGAACACTGCTTACCCTACATATCTCTTTTATCACGAATGTGTCAATTATCAAACACCAAAGAAGAAACAGTCAAACTAATTCCCGCGTATTACAGGAAGAAATTATTTATACCCCTCTAGAGGATACTTGAAACTTATAATATACGATGTCGGCCATAATTATTAGCCAACCCCACTTTTTTAAAAGAAATTATTTCATACGATTTTTAGTATTTATTTCCAAGTGAATAATTTTAAATGAAAATAAAATTGTTCTTAGTTAATACTGCACAATAACATGTGCATTCAATTAATTGTTCTGGCGTCTACTTTTCGTTATCACTTCTCCATGCTAGTCTTTTCTTCTTATTGGCTGGCCGAAGCAAAATTTTCCTGGCTGCCTTGTAAAATTTGGCAAAGTAATAATAACAAAAGTAATAATAACAAAGTAAATAATAACAAAGTAATAATAACAAAAGAACCATTCCATTGATTTTGAATTATCCACTTGGCAATAATTACTAAAAATATATAAAATAAATTATTTTTTAAAAACACTGGAGTTGCCTAATAATTATGGACGGTAGTGTATATATTAGGTATTTCTTATACTGGCACAGATATATATGATAAAGATTAGTTTATTTTCCTTTGTCTGTTCTATAAATACTTTCATGGCTTCTGCTCGGACGAACTGAAGTCACTGATGCCTCCTCAACAGGTGTTTACTCGTGCAACCAGACTGGCAACTGGGTCCCACCCATTCACAGTCAGGTTAGCCAAATGTAGACGGCAATTCTACTCCTGCAGCTTCTTCTCTCGCACTTCCCGCCTGTGGAACTCACTCCCGTATTCTTGCTTTCCTGACGGCTACAACCTCCAGAATTTTAAATGCAAAGTCAATACTCATCTACTAACCACTGGACTCTAGCTCTCTCCCCACCCCTGTATAACCTTCCCTTTCTCTCCACCTATGTATCTGTCATCGCACCTTCTTTCTCAGCTTTCTATTGTTCCTTTCTAACTAGTTTGTACTCCTCACTCTTTTCTAATTAATCTTTTTACATTTATGTAGCCCCCTGCACATCAGTGGCGTTTCCGCCTTGCTCGGGGTGAAATGATTAAAAAAAAAAGAAAAAAAAGAAAGAGATTAATAGTAATATTTAATAAAAAAACAATAATAACAATTAAGCGGAAAGGTGAAAATTTATCGGAGCGACCCACTTCCAAAAGAAAATAAATTCTTGATTATGAGTAAGAATTTTATTAAAGTGTTAAAAAAAGCATTATTTACATTTTTCGGACTGTTGTCCTCATCCTTATTGCTTTATTCTTATTCACGACGTTTGGAATTTTGAATCGAACTCTTATTTTGATCACTATTATTTCGTTCCATGGACAATGACATATCCGGATATCTTAGTTATCTCTGTTTAACTAAACACTCTAAGTTATATGTATACCACTGCTGTAGCCAGGTACTGAATTCACAACTCTTTGGGTCAAGTCAATGGATCCATCCAACGCTTTTATCCATTGGATCGTGTGTTCTTGAGTACCGAGATACCTGAATTAGAGGGATATAACCAAGACTTCTGGAAGTACTGTCTCATGGAACGAGGACACTACATCCCAGTTATTTAAAAAATGGTTCGGTTTGAACTGACAGTCATATGAGGAAAGGCGGAGCTTACAACGGCCGAAATGTCATGAATATGAATGTAGCAAGAAAGATCCGCTATTTACATTATTTGGACTATTGACCACATCTTTGTTGACACATGAACGAGAATGATATATCCCAGTGATCATAATAAAGGGTGCGGTTTGAAATTATTAGCACCTGAAGAAGGCCAGAGCGTATAACGACCGAAAAGTCGTACAAAAGACAACAAAGATAAGGACTAATAATAATAATGTAAACAGTGTAAATACGACCTCAGAAATATAAAGAGCAATAAAGATGAAGACAACAGTCTGACAATGTAAGCAATGTAAACCATGTAAATACTACTTCATTTCAGAAAAATTGTTAGTTAAAACTGTAAACGTAAAACCGTATGTACGTTTCATCAGTACAGTCCATCTCCTAAGTCTAGCAGACAAAATATTCACGTGGCGCACACATTTAAACAGACACAATTTTTTTTAGATTTAATATTTATTCATTGTTTTATCACTCTGACCACTGAAACTATACCTCAATCGACGTACTGTCCCTTGGATTTAAAAATCTTTTTTTTTAATAATTCGCTTTTAAGGAATCTCTGAAGAAGCTTGTTAAAGTGAAATATTATTGACATTATTCTGACTATTGTTTTCATCTTTGTTGCCATTTGTACGGACGACGTTTCAGCAGTTGTACGTTCCGGCTTTCTTCAGGTGCAAGACTTTCGAACTGAACCTATTATTACAATCACTGGGATATATCATTCTCATTCCTTGTGTGAAGTTTCTTTTGGTAGTCATAAGTTATCTCCCTTTAACCGGACTCTCTAAGTTACTTGTAGCCAGGAATTGAATTCACAACTCTTTGGGTCAAATCACTGGAACTAACAAACCTCTATATCTACTGGACTATGTGTCCTTAAGGACACGAGCATCTAAATTTCTGGGACTTATAAACCTAATGTTCAGTAAACTTTTTTGCCAGAGCTCATATTGCAATTTTGATTCTAATGATTTTCTCTGGCTCTCCGGCAACAAAGATGAGGAAAAAAATCTGAATAATGTAAATAGTGTAAATACTACCTCATCTCAGATATATAGACAAATACTAAATTGAAACATGTTAAATTAAAGACACTTTTTCCTACTTTATCTTTACTTATTCTATTAATAACATCGTATCTTTATCTATGTGCTGTGTACATTTAAGACTTGGACGATGATGGCTCTCCAAACGTTTCTATCCGTTGTATATCTTTACATATTTCTGTTTTTTAGTATCTCTACACGTATTTATTTTGCTATCTATTCATACAAGTCAGGTAGATCACTCGGTGTTTCCCTCTGTTACGCTTACCATCAATATGACCAGTGAGTGTTAAATTCTCTAAGCCTTTTTCCTTATTATATATTTTATAAATGTCGACTGTCTCTTTCTGATTCTAATTATCAAGTGTACTTTTTTCTTTCCATTTTCGTTAAAACATGTTTGATATTTATATACTCCCCTCGTGTTTTTCTCAGCATCCTTCTGTAGAAATACATTTCTCTCAGATCTAACATTCTCGACATCTGTAAGGGGACATTGTTCAGCATTCACTACCATCAGTCTGTTATGTGCCATACGTGATGCAGCTTTGGGCGATCATGTCTCGAAAGAGACATGACTGACTGGGCAGAAGATTATCCCGCAGTAGGTTGCCATTGCTTTCTGCGGTAGACTCGTTGCCAGCCAAGGCTATAGAATTCAATCTGTCCTATTATTTAACCCATAACTGGCGGGAAGAGACGGATCAATACCTTTCTCAAGGGTATTTGCGCGTAAATGAATGCAAGAAATTAAAGTGAAATTCGAACTCGGTTCTCTGATTTCTAGTTCCGAATCGATATCCATTGAACCACAATTCACTACCGTACAAGAGGACAAATATTACATGGCAGTTCAGCACTTTTTTGTTTTTAACAACATTTTCTATATACTGAAGCTTTTTACATATGTCGCATGCTGTCAGTCTTAACTTCATTGTGTTCTGTGTGTGACAAATTCTTTAAGCCTTGCTTCTTCATTATGCTTATCAGATATTACAAGTGTCTCTTTCTAAGTATAAGTCTTAGATTTCTTATCATTTTTTTAAAAACTATCTCTTTATTCACATTCACTTACTCTTGTATTCTCTAAATTATTTTCTATATGTTTACCGTATCAATAATTTTAAGTTATATGACGCACAGAAGATCTTTCCTTAAACTTAATCTTCGAAACATTTGAATACAATTTTTATAATTTCCTTTATGAAACGAATAATTTTCCTGTTTTCATTTGAAAGAAAGTTATCTCTGGAATATCTGTACTTTCAAAATCAATATTCTTGTGATTTTAGTGACATTATCATATTATTACGTCAAACGCTTGAAATTTTTATTTTTGTGTACTGACAGCGGTTAAATAAAACTTCGGATAAGGAGGCATTATGCTTGTGTTTATCCGGAAAATTCAAGAAAGCAAAAATGTTTGTCATTGTCATTAATTTGCATCGTGTGCTAAATTCAGACCGGGTCATTCAGCTTCAACAATGTCATTTTTATTATGGAGAAAGGCCTTCAACATAATATATGATTATTTACTACGTTTTACTAAGTGAATCATATTGTCAAATAAAAAAAGAGAAACTAGTTAGAAAATAGATTTGGGTTCTTTTACTGAGATGCAATGTCGTGACTCCCTTGAAAAACCAGAATTCTAAATTTTGTAAATTAGAACTGGAAACTTACTTTTGCCGCCGGTCAGTCAGTTACGAACCACACGTGATACACGCTTGGCGATCATATCTTGAAAGAGACGTGACGGACCGAGAAAAGATTTTCCCACAGCAGATTGCCACTACATTTTGGCGTAGAACTGGTAGCCAATCAAGGCTAGAGAACACAATCTGCCCTATTATTTAACCTATAACTTTAAGGAGAAGCAACGGATTAATACGTTTTCCAATGATATTTGCGTGTAAGTGAATGCAACAATTCACCTGGGATTCGAAATCGGCTCTCCCAATTTTCGTACCGGGCCGATATCCACAGATTCAGAACACACATTCTGTGGTAGAGAATGCAAAACTATCGCATCCACGAAAAGAGGCAGAACTAATCTTTGCTTGTATTTTGACTCTAAAATATAGCGAGCAGATTTTGTGCGATTTTTTTTTGGAATACAAGCCGAATTTAACAGTAGTTTCCTTTACAGAATTTTAGAACTACACTTGCAAACAGCCATCGATTTGCATGGATACCACAAACCGCTCTGAATATTTCATTGCTAATGCATCCTCTCTTCACGTCCTTCATCCAAAATATCTGCAACTCTTGTGTAAAATAATCGCAGTGACAATGGCAGTAATAATTCTTCATCCTGGCGAGATACAAATATAAATAGCCACCCTACCCTTTGCCACTCAGCTGTTTATATAACACCGGAGGGGGTAAATTGTGTCCTCCTGCGGCTTTTTGTGGAAGTCCTCATTATATAATAGGACTTTACAGTTCTACTCTACATCGTGCGCAAGGAAAAATATTTTTTGTTTTCATTTCCTATTTTCTCGCGTTGTCCGGCAAAACCATTGCATACATTATCATTATTAATTTTGGTCTACTGAAATCAATGACGTTGTTACCAGTTTTTGCGACACTTAGTCATTGCATTTTATGATCTAGCTACAATATTTAATAATGATGTATTACAAATGACGAAAAAAAAAACAATGCATATGAAACAAACGAGTATTTGTTACAAAAGGAAAAAAATATTCCTCAATGATGTTACCTCTGTCAGCTACCATATACGGTCCTTTTCTAAGCGCAGTTTAGATGTGGCACAAGTGACACCCAGTACTCAGTTGTAATGGTTCTAGCGAGACAAGCCTGCTAACCATTACACCAACCCGAGTTGTGGTGACTTCACTGTTCACCACAAAATGTGGTTTATCTATTCTAACAAAACGAATAAGGAACGCAGATATTACAGAAACTTCGCCATCGCTTATGATCTCCCCCAGATCATTGAAGAACACATCTGAGTTTCGGATGCAAGGGGAGAGCCGATGCGCCTATTTCTAACATCTTGCCCTGACCTAATGCACAGCAAAACTTTGACATCCACTGGCATGTCTGATAACTTTTTATTGTGTCCAGATTGAGTCTAAACCAATGACATCTCCTATGAGAAGGGAAACTAGGATAGCTTTTGGTTCTATATAACGGAAGCTCCTCTTACAAACATCCTCTAATATAATGCCCACAAAACTGTTGTCCTAATCTCCGAATGGATCGCTTCTAGAATGGAGTGTTTTATACGCCCCACAAATTTTAACAAAACTAAACAGTCACTCCTAGTTCATGCCTGAATGCGCTGCAACCATTGTCACACCAGTACCATGACTTCCAAATCAGTGGCAAGGAACGGTGTAGCCGAAGATTGACAGTTTGGTTTGATGGACCTTTCAACTTTCAGAACCACCCACAATCCATCTAAGATAGTTCTGGAAAATGCTAAGTGCAAATACGCGCTAACTGTTCAGGTCAAGTTATAATAAACAAATCGGATTTCGCGAGTTTTGGAAGATCACCAACCAAATCATGAACAGAGGCAAAACAGATATGTCCACTATTATAAATAGCCTCGGGTAATATTCTCATCAGGAAACAAGGCGATTTTTGCCTCAAACTCATCCTTCTTTCCACAACTTCCTACGTCTCACTGAGCACAATGTCACTAATATACTCATTTCAGTAAAAAAAGAAAAATATCTTGTCTTTTTAATAGCTTCGACATTGAAAAAGACATTGGCACAGATAAAATTCCAGTGGGCGGCTTTAAGAATATTAGCCGATAATTATTCCCGATACAAGCAAATTATTGAACTGCTGCCTGAGATAGAAATCTGTGTCATGCATGTGTAAGGAGACATGCGTATGTTCGGTTTTCAAGAATGTGGGAAACCGATTCCCTCTCCCAGCAAAGACCCATTAGTCTCCACAATATCAACAGCGTACCGTTTAAGGCCATTATCGATAGACGGCTGTACAGCACATGTCTGGGAACAAACACTTGTGCGACGAGACGTACGAGTTTCGATCAACCCGATTCACTGCTGACGTCCGAACTACTATTATCTACAGAATTAGTTAGGCCTTTGAAAATACACATAAGGCAAAGACCATAGTATTATATATCTCGAAAGATTTTGAGGTGTGGCATAAAGTTTTGCTGCACAAGCTCTCCAGTTATGGAATCACTGGAATATTTTCTCTATTATAAAATCCTGAACGATAGTTATCAACAACCAGTATTACGAGACCCTGGCAAACAACGCATGGATAACCAAGGGGTCACTTGTCGGACCAATCCACTTTCTGATCTACACAAATAATTCAACTAATAATATATTCCAATCATTTGTAAACATTAATGCCAGTAATACGACGATATACTGGCGCATCTACAAAAGTCATGACGATAAGAAATTGCCAAGCGACCTCTCTTCTGATTTATCACAAACTTCCCAGTAGGATAAAAATGGCGTGTTACATTTAATGACTTCAAAACGAAATTGGTTACATTCCTAAACGACGATCAGACCCCGAACAACAACAGATGTCTTTTCGAGAAAACCCGTACCTTGAGAGAATGCTGAGTCTCAGACACACACATGACCTCGTGGAACTTCTATATACGATCCATTGCTAAAGATGTAGATTAAATTATCGGTACCCTATTCCGCTCTATTAAGTAACTGACTCCTCAGTCGATCCTCTGCCGTTATAAGAGAGATATCAAACCGAGAATAGAGAACGATGACCATAACTGAAGTGAAGCAGAACTAATTTTCCACTCTTGAGTTCAAAAGCGTATCCGAGTCCTTCTTTAGGATTCATTTTTTCTACACTTCAGCTGCTCTCTCTAAGAGGCGGGAGATGACGATGCTTTCTCTGCTCTATCACTGCTATCATTGAGAGTGCTCGGACAAACTGCATCCTTTTGTTCCACCAGGTCTGATCTTTACGACGAGGTCAGGCTATGCCACATTTAAATAATTTCAAACTACACACATCAAATTCGTCTTCCATAAGACGAGAAATAATTTCCGTTCGATTAACGGCGCTATGGAATAGACTCTCAAGGGTATATTTTCCTGTCAACTGCAATCTTGACTTGTTCAAGTTTATAGTCAGTTGTTATCTTCCGCTCCTATCCATATAAACTTCCACTTAACATCACACTATACCTCGAGGGTTAACCATACTAGGTCTCGAAATCAAATTCATAAAACCGGTTAAAATCGGTTTTTATATGATGACTAGCAGTATAGCCTGGCGTTGCTCGGGTGCAATGAAAGCTTTAAAACTAATCCATATTCCTGGAGCTCAGACACAGCCTAAAAAATATTTGTGTGAAGGATGGTGAGAATCGGATAGAAATTGTGGATTTGTATAAAGGACATACAGACAGATGAACAGACGCACACAAACATATTACCTTTTATATATATAATGATAATATACGCGCTAAAATGTCTTCCACCGAACGCCCATAGCCCAGAGGTAGAATCACCGACTGACGCCAATTCGGTCGGGTTTCAATCCTGGGTTAAAAAGCAATCGGAGTCTAACCGTACTGATGAGCTGTGATACAGCGAAACAGATATATCTGCGGATGACAATATATATATATATATATATGTATATATATATATATATATATACATATATATATATATATATATTATCTATTTTCTGCACTAATGTCAGAACTGCAAGTTTGAAACTTCTGAATATCGTTTCTTATGTCTTTGTCTATGAGGGTATCAAATTTGATTAAAATCGGACCACTCCTTCTATAACCCGATTTTTGCGATTATCGATTTTCGATATTTATCGGGGGTACCTCGACACAAAATCTAGCTAAGAACACTCGCAGACGCTTATAGTACAACTGTGTAAATTTTCAAGAAAATCGGTTCAGCCGTTTCGGAGTCTATAGGTAACACACACACACACACACACACACACACACACACACAAAGTTCCATTTATAAATAAGTTTAGATCACTAAAACCGAAAATCAATTCGCCAAAACAGATTTTCGTGTTTGTAGTTTCCGTTTTCAGTTGAACATTTCTATGTGGTTGTTTTTTAAATAAATATTGTTCTAACTGCAGTCAGTCAACCTTTAACTAGCAGAGTGCAGTCTGTTTCATTGAAACAGATCACAACATATCAGTTCTCACCTTCCCGATATCTTAGATCAGCACCTTGTCAATTTCTTCCCTAACCCCTCGCCAACTCCTATAATTTATAGCTTACAGAGTTTATTCATAGCAGACCCAGGGAACGCTGTTAGTGTCAAGTCAGGTAATATTTCCTATTGAATATACGCAATAACTAGATCCAGATTTATTTCATGGAAGCAACGCTAAGTTTTCTCTTCATTTTACAATAGCTTTTATCGTGTGATAAGTTTTATAGTTTTCCTTTTCATTCTCAAAAGCCTTAAAAGAAAATCAACTGTGTAGAATTTTTTCGTTCGGAGAAACAAACAAGAAGCTCAATGCACGAAGTATGAAAAGACCACGAAGGTTTGTGGAGGATCTACTACATCTCCGATTCGGCATTTGCATTTCAAATTGATATAAATCAAAATGCAAAACAGCCCCTTGTGAAAATGGTAAGAACAATGGAAGAATGTTAACAATGAAATTTATGGAAGAAAAGATTTCAAAATACGCTTCCATGGATGCATTTTCTTTCAATTCAATTGCCACAAGCAATTTTACATATACAAATCTTTATGATCAGATGGTCAAATATGATAAGTTACTCTCAACATCTGCAAATTGAGTCAGGAATATGGTAAGGAATATGGTAAGGAATATGGTAAGGAATTACTACATAACCAAGAAAGAAGAACTTTTTTTATATTTTCGAAAAAGAAATAACGCTGGGGATTCGCTACTCATTGACATTAGATGAATACACAACAATTCGAAATAAGCGATATATAAAAATGAATGTTCACACGAAAACTAATCATTATTTATTGGGTTTTATAGAGATTAATGGATCCCTTTATAGCAGGAAAACGGAGCAATTTCAGGGAGGACATCGTCGTGCATTTACATTGGATTTAGGTAAACACATTGTTGGCTGTACGGCGGATGGTGCTGCTATTATGGTGAAGTTTCGAAAGGATATACGACCTGATCACCAAGAACGCATCGAATATTGCATGCATCTGTCTATAATAGACATTCTTTATAAAGAAAGAAACATTTAGAATATTGTCTCGGGCGATAATACGGATATAAAAGTGAAAAGATTATTTTAACAGACGATAGTAATGGTGAAACTGAAATAAGTTCATAAGACATAATTTTTCAAACATGTATTTGGCTCACGATAATACATTTTTCCGAACTTTTTGGCGATAACCTGAAAGTTTAATGTCTAATCAAGTTCATTAAAAATAAGGATGGACACTGATCTAAGTCACCCAAAACCGGTTTTTAATCAGTTTTGGGATGGTTAACACATTTAAATTCGATTTGTGAATTATCGGGTTTTTGAGAGTTTTAAACTATACTTCAAAAAATGTAGTAATAAGAACCTGCTTGTGTGTCTGTGTCTGTGTGTGTGTCTGTTTTATGCGTAAGAAGCGTGCATGATAGACACATGTATGTGTATATGTTTGTGTGAGACAGTACAAATGTCAGGAGAGAGAGAGAGAGAGAGAGAGAGAGAGAGAGAGAGTAAATCCTAAAAATGAACGCGCCCCAGTGGGTGGCACATTACTTACGTGCGTCTACATCTGAAAGTAGGAGTTAAAGATTGCGCTATGGTGCTCTTTTTTTTCTCACAGACGGTCCTCAACTAAATTTACTCAACTCTGCAGCCGAAAAAATAAAATAAAACCCAAAAAACTACGCGTATGCATGTAATTAGTAATATAAAATGGCGATAATCTACTCATTGCACATATATTATTCGTTGTTAGAAATCCAGTGCATTCAAAAGCATATATGGGCATCTCAGTGTGTGCAATGGTTATCAAGCTTGTCTCGCTGCTTATTATTGTGTTGATCCACACTGGATACTCATAAGTTTGGCTTGTGCCACGCCTATGCTGCGCTTAGAAAATCAAGTATTTAAAAGCGTAAATACTTGTAAAAATCTTCTGGGTATTTCTGGTCTTGATAATATTTTCTGATCGCAAAATCTGTAGCCTCGATTTGCGCTCAAATATATTAAAAATTAGTAGATTATACTTTTCTTTTTTTAAGTAGATAACTACTCAAGTAAAGAAGAGAGAGAGAGAGAGAGAGAGAGAGAGAGAGAGAGAGAAAATTAAAAACGAAAATATTGTAGCGGAAACAAAGTATTGGTTCTCACATCCTGGCATTTAAACAGATGGCATTAATCGATTAGCACCAAACTAGACAAGCCAATCAATAATTATCCGTGAAATTAATAGAGGAAAAGAAAGAGTATAACAAAATCACGTCCACAATGATAAAAATAAAATTCACAAAGAAACTAATAATAATGATCATTTCTTCGCATTAATAATGAATATGGCGATAATACGAGACAGTGCTAAAAGTTTTCATTGCATAATACCCATAAGACATTCGCATCTCCAGGAAAAAATCCAATATTTGGTGAAATATTAAAGAGTACCCCAAATTCTAACTACAAGTGGGGGATATTAAAATCAAGCAGGTGCAGAAATTGAAATACATGCGGAGTGTTCCGACAGAGGATGGAAGGTGCAGCACTGAGATCCGAAGGCGTATTGGCATGCCTAAGGATGCATTTCAAATGCTAAGCAGAGTCCTCAGAGGAAAGAAGATTTCGTTAGAAAGAAAGAAAGAAAGAAAGAAAGAAAGAAAGAAAGAAAAGGCTACTGGACTGTTATGTGCTATCTACTCTCCTATATGGCAGCGAATGTTGGACAATCTCATTAAAGATGGAGATACTCGAAGCAACAGAAATATGGTTCTACAGAAGGATGCTGAGGATACCATGAAGCGAACATATGAGCACCGACAATATTTTGAAGAGGATGCAAACGAATAGGAAACTTATACTTAACATGAGGAAAAGACAACTTAAATTTCTAAAACACATAATGAGGACGGTTGGTTTGGAAAATCTAAAACTCACCGGAAATAAAAAGGGAAAGGGATAGAAAGCAACGCAAAACATACTTGATGGGTTTGAGCAAGGGGACTGAGAGATGGGGTTTGATACCAAGAAGAAAACGTTCTAAGAGCGACAAGGGATAGGGGTAAGTGGAGGACCATGATCGCTAACGCCCGGAAAGGATGTCGTAAAGAAGAAAACCAAAGCAAAGACATATTCATCATTGCTTCGTATCGCTTTTGTGAAAGCGCGAACGCAAGAGAAATTCGTTATTTAAAATAATTTTCACAAAGAATGGCTCTTTAATCGCTTACGTTTGTAATGCATTTAACGTGACTGAGAAAATGGGGAAAATTCTTAATGACACATTTCCTCCCGATAGGGAACTTCTTAGGCCTAATAACGGTTTTATTGATGGAATCAGAAATATATCTAAAATTGTGGAAGGAAACAGAAACACATAGTTCGACAGTTACAATTCGAATCGTAAATGTAAGGATACAGAGATTCTTAGCCTTTAAAATTAATTCATTAATTCAATTAAATTCTAATGTCTGTTGCATCTAAACTGTTGTTTCTATCCAGATGTAAGTTGTGGTGCAGTGGATATCGGCTCAGAACAAAAAATCGGAGAGCCGAGTTCTAATTCAAGTTGAATTCGTTGCATTCACTTACGCGCAAATAACCTTTGGAAATATATTAATCCGTTTCTTCTCCCTGCAGCTATGGGCTAAATAGCAGGACAGATTGGGCTTGGTAGCTTTGGTTAGAAACCAATCTACCACAGAAAGTAATGGCAAATCTACCAAAGAAAGTAATGGTAAAATCTGCTAACTCAATTATGTCTCTTTCAAGACATGATCGTCCAAGCGACTGACTTTATCTAAGCACATTCAACTCTTTATCCATTTTATTTTTATTTATATGATTTTTATTATTCCATAATGAATTAGCAGGAGGGTGGAACGAAATAAGATACGTTCGATGATCCAAGTGATTTCTGAAATTAGTGCACTTTCAATAAAATTTTCACTTAAAAAATCTTTTGTTATCTTCAAAATTGCCTTATTTAAATCAAAATTCTAGATTAGTATATCACGAGGACTAACTAGAGCAGCAGATATAAAGTTAAAAACGACATTAAATTTTACTCAGTAATTCTAATTTATAAACCAGGTGCTGTAAGCGTATAGTGACGGATATGCGTTGTGGTGCAGTGGATATCGGCTCTGAAAGAGAATTCGGTGAGCCGAGTTCGAATTCCAGTTGAATACCCTGTATTCACTTAAGCACTGCTACCCTTGGAAAACGTATTAATCCGTCAATTCCCTCCAGTTATGGGTTAAATAACAAGGGTGGGACTTGGGGACCCTGCTCTTAAAAACAAATCCCAATAAATCGTGAAAAAGAAAAATGTTGTAAAAATAAAATAACCTTACCCAAAAATCATTGGTTATGACCTTAAATAATCCCATAAGGATTGATAGGTCGTTAAGCCTCAAAAACAAAACAAACTAATTTAAAAATATTTTTGATCTGTGCATTTCCATTCTTACATCTGCATTTTTAATGTTAATTATTTGACCATGTTTGCCGTAAATATTTTTTGTAAAATACGAACTCGTGTATAAAACTCACTTTTAAATTTTTACTATAAAATTATGTAAAGTAAAACCAGTTTAAATATACTGCCTTTATTTATTTATTTATTTATTTATTCGGTGTTTATAGCCGTTAAGTTTGTCTTAAATTTAACATTTGTTCAAATTCTTTTGTTTCGAATTGATAAAAAAGTATTTGTACAGTTTCTTGATATCATTAAAGGAAGTTTACGCAGTGCTGAGAGCAGACTCAATGATATGTTTGCATACAAATGCAGAACACTAGCAGAGAAAATAAGCACAGGCTACGAGAAACAAGTCACTTATTCGGCAAGGCAACATTCGCATTCTGTCATATGTAAAACGATATTAGCTTCAAAAGAAGCTCTTCCCTAAAACAATCGTGCCAATGTCATTCAAAAATGCAGCATTAAGAGCGCACTGGATGGCTGAGTAGATGACCTTCATTTTGAGGGAAAAAAAGGCAAGTTGACATTGTGATTGACGGAGTCAACGCTAGTGGCGTAGATAAAACTCTCATAGCGTCTATAAATGACACGAACAGCAATAAAACATTAAAATATACTTAAAATATGTTTGAATGTTTTAACAAGATCAGTGCTTACTTTTTTTTTTAATCACATCGCCCCGAGCAAGGCGATAACGCCACTGGTGCGCAGGGGGCTACATAAGAGTGAAAAGATTGGAAAAGAGAAAGCCGGAAACCACATCCTAAACAGGGAACAAGGGATGAGCCTCTTCACCTGTTCAATAGACATGGGTGGAGTGTGAACCGGGCGCTAGTTTAGTCTATCTACTCCAATTGAAAAAAAAAAGAAAAGAAAAGAGTGAAAAGATTGGAAAAGAGAAGGCCGGAAACCACATCCTAAACAGGGAACAAGGGATGAGCCTCTTCACCTGTTCCATAAAAGTGAGTGGCGTGTGAACCGGGCGATAGTTTAGTCTATCTACTCCAATTGAAAAACAAAAAAAAAAGAAAAGAAAAGAGTGAAAAGATTAGAAAAGAGAAAGCCGGAAACCACATCCTAAACAGGGAACAAGGGATGAGTCTCTTCACCTGTTCCATTAAAGTGAGTGCCGTGTGAACCGGGCGATAGTTTTATCTATCCACTCGAATTAGTGAGTTAAACTCTTTGTTGCACATTTGTTATTTTAAACCACAGATTAAAAAATTCTCGCCTAAAATGACTTTCCGCCAGTAAACTACTAAAAGTCATTTTAGGCGAGCAATTTTTTGTCAGAAAGTGCTCGATATCGAAGGCAAGAATAATAGAACTAATGTGGAGAAATTTTCACTTAGCTGAGTGTTGTTTTTCAGTCATGCTGACTTTGAAGTTTCGTAAGGCACTGTTGTGATATCATCACACTTCAGAGTTACTTAGCTTTTCTGTTGCTTTTTATCAATCTTTTAGTATTTATGTGAAGTTTGGTGTAAATTTGATACATTTCTGTGGATATGATTTTTGTTTTGGGTAATGAATGTTGTATGATATATATATATATATATATATATATATATATATATATATATATATATAAAAGCGTGAACATTGAAGTCAACGCTTTAAATACATCTGGAAAGTCAAAAACAAAACCCAAATCACCGCAAAAATAACATGGAGAATACGAGAGCGAACACCGAACTACAACAATCAATCAAAAACCTGCAGACTCTGCCTGAAGGAAAAACTAGCTATTATTACCTTCCCTGAACAAAAGAAAAAAATAAATACTAAATAAAAAATCTGAACTAATAACAAAATGCAGACATGAAAACAAAATATTGCTACGTTACTTAAAAATGGAAAACTAATAATAGGGAGCAAATTATAAACAAATGAACAAACCGCCGACGATATAACATCCATTACAATTGATAAATAAATAAATAAAAACAAATCATTTTAAAAAATAAAAATAATAATAAAAATTAAAATATTTAATGAATAACAAATCCAAAAAAATGAATAAATCATCGAAAAACAAAAGAATAAACTAATAACAACTCAAATAGATTTACTCAAAGAAATAAATAATCAAGCCACTCCCGCTTACGTCCTGAAGAGAAATGTTTATAAATTAGTATGTATAGGTGATATTTTAAGACTTTTTCTTTCTACCGTTTTTTTTCTTTAAATTCATATTTCTGATTTTTACTGTAATATTTTGCAAACTGTTGTTAAACTTAAATGTTTATTGATGTAATTGTGAACTTTCCGTGTGTATTTTATAGCTGTAGAATGCATAAAGAGTTTAATCAATCATTATCTTATGATTTATCAGAAAATTCAAATTGAAAAAAAGAAGATATTTTCAGGTTTTGTCTAGTATGCATGATTCCACAGGGTTTGTTGACTTTTTATTTTTATGTTGTTTTTTTTTTAGCACATGATCAGCCCTGAATAATTTTGTTCTTTATTTCGTTTTGATTACAGCTGATATTTATCCAGCTTGACATTTACTGGACGGCTTGACACTCCTCCCAATTCCCTACTACAATCGCATAGAATGGAATATACACAATTCTTCGTTATGTTCTCACTTGTGAAGGCTTGCGTCGTTAAATATGTGTAATGGTTTTGGAATCCTGTTTTGGTTTTCTATTAACAAACAATTTTATAAATATATTTTATTGCCATTGATGGAAGAAAGATCGTGTTCATCATACAATCAGCATACGTGCATTTGATCATAGCCTTCTAAAAGACTTTTGATCACCAGACATCTGTAAACTTCGGAAAAGTGTTATTCAATTTTTACGATAAAAAGAAAAACGATGCGTTTAATTAAATTTCGATAAACGAAAGCACCTTATTCAGGTTATTTTAGCGTAAATTGTTCGAATTTCTAAATAGTTAAGATGAAAACAATCACTTTAGGTATTAAAAGCTTAAAAAGGTGATGCTGTTTTCAATTAGACATTGAATGCTAACAGCTGATTCTCAACAATTAAGAAAATACTTTTATTTAATCTTTATTAAATTTTGCTAAAACATAAAGGCATTTTTTTAAAATCACACATCTATCCAATACATTGGCTATCGTGCTTCTACACTTTTACTTTTTCTTTATTTAACCTGTCTTATTGGGAAAGATAGTGGAGCGATTTTCTGTTGCCTATTTAACTGTTTGGAATTTTACTTCTATATGGTTATTAGCCAAACGCTAAAGTTAACTCTCTTAACACAGTTAACGCTCTTTTAACCCGTAACTGTGGGCAAAATAGCTGCGTTTCCTGTGTTTCACAAGTTCATTAGTGCGAATGTGAAAGCAAATTGACTATCTTTTATTTGAACAGAGCTTAACAATTTCACTTTCCACTCTGATATGAATTATACTTCCAGCTAATCCAAAATAAAAAAATTAAATTAAATATTATACATAGCAATTGTTTAAAATTTTATGATAAAAATAGGAATATTTTCTTTAAAAAAATTATTATACTATTTTACAGCTTTTTTGTTGCGCCCAGGAATACGTCTCTTGTACACCTTGTGTACCTGTTTTTGAATCTTCGTGCAATTTGCCTATATCTAATTTTTCTTTAACTTTGTGCAAATAGAACTCATGAATCTGTTTTTGATTCTTGTGCAAAACAATCCTGTCTGTTGTCTTTTATTTCCACTAAATCGGACATGTTTACATTTTCCTTTTTTTATCAAAAAGACAGAATTCAGTATTAAACTACCTAGGAAAGGTACGTATGTTGTAAAACCAAACCAAAGCAAACCATATAAACTTTTTATTCTTGTGCAAACTGTACCTACATCTCCCTGCTTGGGTTTCGTGAGAATCGAACATATGTCCCACTTCAACTGTATATAGAAACGAGGGAAATCAGCAAATTAACTCAAGAAATCTTGATATATCTTACAACAAACCAAAGTAAACTAATGTTTAAAAATTTACATTAGATACTTTTTATAGATTCATATAATGTTTTATTTAAACTATTGCAATTTGAAGTTCTAAAAGTTCATTTGTACCAGTTTGGCAATGGATAAACAGTGTTCCACTTCGGAGAACCTTGATTAAAGATATACGAAGAATCAATTAAGTACCATACGGGAAACAGGCTTGGGCGATCATGTCTCGAAAGAGATATGACTGACTGAGAGAATATTTTTCCGCTGTAGGTTGTCATTACTTTCTGAGGTAGACTGGTTGCTAATCAAGGCTATAGAACCCAATCTGTCTTGTTATTTAACCCATAGCTAGAACAAGTAACGGATTAATACCTTTCCCAAGGGAAAAGTGAATACAATGAATTCAACTGGAATTCGAACTCGTGTCTCCAATTTCTCGTTTCGATCCGCTATCTGCTGCACCACAACGCACGTTAATACTAATAAAGAAATAATATAAAGAAATAAAATATAAAGAAATAAAAGTTGGTTTTGGAAAAATTAACAGTAGTTTTAAAAGGAGATATGACATATCCTTTGGTTGATTTCAAAAGGCACAAAAGATGGTCTAAATCATTACACTGGTTATCTCTTGTACAAAAAAGTAAAGAAACTGAAATTGGGAACTAATATAATTCGTCTTCGCAAAGATCATCACTCAGTTATTTTTATTTAAATGTTGTAGGAATTTGGAAATGAGTCAGTTTGTTGCGCGATGGTGATAGTCATCATTTCCATGATGCGGATTAGATCAAGTTTATTTTCATTTGATAACCACAAAACAAAACTTTATTCTCAACATTCAGAGCAATCATCACAATTGCCAATGGTTGTATGAATATGCAGTAATTGTTTAAGCCAAACATACTGTTAAGAGGTTCAGCAGAAACATTCTTTAAAAGTTACATACGAGCGTATATACTGCATACAAATTTCATATGAATACAGATCCAAACAAAGCAGTGAATAAACCGTAATTAGTTCCTTAACTGCCTGGAGACGAATGCTGTGCCACCTCAAAAGCCTATGGTGAAGAAAAGAGTCAGAAATAGTTCTTCCGGGTAAATCTTTTGCTCTACGCTAATGCATATGCACAAGACTTGTATCCAAACAGCTGCTGCCATATTTAAAGAAATAACAATACCAACAAGATGTGCTGCTTGAAAGATATGTTCGTTCCAATAATTCTATTTATTTCTTGTGACATCAAATTTGCTTTCGAAATATCGCAACTTTGCAGTCAGGAAATGTTTTGCTCTGTCCATTATGAATTCGCATATTTAAACATTGAAGGTTGCTGGATTACAATTGTAGAACCTTTACGTTTCTTGGGCAAGTTAGATTTTCTTGCCTCATCAGTAGAATTACCAAATAATCTTGGTGTATATGCTACAGAGGGAGACACAAGACATACTAATTTATGAAGATGTTCTTTTATTAAATTACCTGGATTATTACGTTGAGATTTTTTAAAAAAATCTCGTTTGTTGTTTACCCACTTTATTCTTTAAAATTGAAGTACGATATTTAACCTATTTATTTCCTATTATTAGCAACGACTTTTTGAGACAAATGAAAACAGCTCTTTAATATATTCTGATTGAAGAGTTTTACACCAAACTATTAATGTGGCTTTTGTTAGAGAAAGGTTTTCCAATCAAATCGTTTCAGCAACTACCGAAAATGTGATGATTAGTATGTGCATGGTTGTTTTGATATAAGTCCAGGAGAAGAAACTAAAAATCAAATTGATTATATTACTATCAGCAAATGATTCAGAAACGCAGTTTTTTACTTTAAAGCCTACATAAGTGCGGACAGCGGAAGCGACTACCTACTAGTCGTATGCAAACTAAAGATAAAATTAAGGAGATTAAAGAAACCTAACACTGCTCTAAAACTGCAGTACAACAGATTCATGAAAGACCCTGAACTGCAGGTAAATATACGGTGAGTGTGAAAACGACATACGAAGAACAAATTGGAAATAGAAGCTCAAAATGGGACGCACTAAGAGCGGCTCTAGTGACATCGCCGAACGACATCATTCCAAAGGAAAAACACGCCGGAAGAAAAAGAAGTGGATCGCCAAAGAAATTCTTTGCCTGATGAAAAAAAGACAGAAAACGATACCAAGATATGGAACGGAATATTATAAAGACTACACAAGGAAATACGGATCAAATGTAGACAGGCTAGAGTAATATGGCTTCACGAGAAATACGCCGAAGTAGAGAGACTGAGCACCACAAATAATGGAGACATGCATAAAAAAATATAAAGGAACTAACAGGGCAAAGGACCTGCTCAGCAACAGAATGTATTGGAGCAAAGGATGGCATACTAATATTAAAAACAGAAAAAATACTTCAGAGATGGAACGAGTATATCGAAAATCTGTTCCACCAAAAGAGAGAGCAAACCAACAATGTACAAAATTAAGGATGGACCAGAAATGTTAAAAAACGACGTGGACGGCAATGGCCAAATTGAAAAGAAACAAAGCAACGGATTTGTAATAGAGATATTGATATCCCTAAAAGGCTTTGGCGTAAACAGACTAAAATTAATATTAAACGAAATACACAACCACGGCAATAAACCGGGGGACCCAAGAAGATCAATCTTACACAACCTAAGAAGCCAATTGCAAAAGAATGTGAACTCGATCGAACAATCAGTTTAATGAGTCACATGAAGCTCTTTATCCGGATTCTGATGAAAAGAGCGCGCAGTAGAATCAGCCCAGAGATAAGACAAGAACAATGTAGCTTCGTTAAAGATACCGGAACAAAGAATTTGATATTCATGCTCAGAATATTATCTGAACGAACAATACAAATGCTGAAGGACCTTTATCTGTGCTTTATAGACTAGGCATAGGTGTTCGACAAAGTACGCAACAAAGACTTGAGAGAGATGTTCGACAACCTCGACATTTACGGAAAAGACATTAGGATAATCAAGAATCTATGGTGACCACAGATCCCTTGTATACAGATAGGAAGTGATCTCAGCAGATGTGCAAAAATAGAAAGGGGCCTAAGACAAGGATTTGTTTTCTAACCGTATCGTTTTAACTTGTACAGTGAAGCATTTATGAGAGATATAAAAGCCTTTCCAGGATTCGTCACTGGGGGCCACAATCTCAGCAATACGCGGATGACACGGTGCTGATAGCAGACGCAGAAAGGAAAATGCAGGACCCTCTACAAAATGACACGGCACAGGAAAAAGAAGATTCTTATTGTATAAGGCCTTGCTTTGTGGTTGGTGAACAGCAGTTTCCCATTAGTTCAAGGACTATCGTACAAAATCTAATGTATTTAGGTGTATTGCAATTGTGGGTTTCGATTGGAAAATTAAGTTATATGAGACAGGCCGCTAAAATGTCGGAGTAAAACTAAAACGATACGATAGGTGGTAAAATAAGCAACTTATTAATTAAAACTGCTGCCTCACTGGAGTCGTATTGATACTAGCATTTTCTTGTGGGACCAATTGTCCTTACAATCATCGTCATTATAACCATAATCAACATTATTAATATTGTTAAATCCGTATTCTTAATTTACATTAAAAATTCGAGGAAAAAAGTTTTGATTCTATTTTCTTTTTAATTCCCATGAAAATGCTAACAGGTCGGAGCTCTAGTTCTCATTTTTTAAAGATTAACATGACAACTGCAGAGGTTTCTATGAAAGAAAATCAAGGCATCTTAAATGTGAGAAAAGGGTAAACATTGATCAGAACCATTGAAAATAAATGGGCACAGACAATTTGGAATATCCTGAAAAATAACGAAAAAACAGTAGATGATTACAGAAACATTGTGGTATCTGCAACAAAAAATCCCAAAAGAAATGGCAATAGCCTCCACATTGTAAGTGTGAACTTTTCATAATCTACCGTTCGAAGACGACTTTGAGAGCAAAAATATAATTGTCGTACCACAAGATGCAAACCTGCAGTAAGAATGGTAAGGCCAGACTGAGATTTGAAAAAAGAATTACACAGAAGAGCGACAATAGTTTTACAAGAATGTTTCACAGACTGATGATACTAAAATGCATCTCTACCAAGTGAATGGAACGGCCAATGTGTAGAGAAAGAAAGGATCTGCTTATAAGTCAAAGTGTATACGCTAATTTGTGAAGCATGATGGAAGCAGTGTTTTTACTTGGGCTGCATCCAGAACAACCTCATTCATGTTTATTGATGATGTAAGTCCTGTTGCTTGCAGCAGAATTATTTCAGATGTCTACAGAAACATTTTTCTGGAAATTTATATAAAAATGAATCCATACAAATTGGGAGGAGTTTTCTCGTGCAGCTGGACAATGACCAAAAACATACTGCCAACACAACAAACGACATAATAAGAAGGAGAAAGTGGATGGTTTTAGACTCGCCAAATATTTTACGGGGCCTTAACAAAACAGAACATACTTTTAATTTTCTGATGTGAATACTGAAGGAAGACAGCTCCTGGAACAAACAAGTAAAAACTCTAGAAAACTCTTTAAAATGAAGAATATAAGGGTTTTGTGATACCAGTGGGCCGCAGGCCTAAAGCAGAAGTTATGCAACTAAATATTAAATGTTACTTAAAATTATCTGTTTTCTTTTGTTGTGTTTTTTTTTACTTTTTTTTACATTTGCGCACCTAAAAATTGAGTTATCTGATACAAAAGGGTGGTATCTTTTAATACAACTTAAATAAAAGTAGTAATAAATGAAATCTGAAATCGCGAACTTCTGTTCCATATTCATATTTTGATCTTAAACCAAATCGTATTCAGTAAACAACAAATCGAAAAAATCGATGTTGCCATGCTAATACGTTTGGAGGGGTCTGTATATATGTATATACATATAAACAAATTCTTTCTACGACCACACAAATTTACAATTGTTTTTAAAAGGATAATTTTTTTTATTAAGAAAGATACAAAATATCTCATTTAAAAAGGGAAAATAAAAAATATGAGAGGGATTTTAAGACGCTTTTCAACTGACACGTCTTCCGAAACAAATCGTCGGCAGTTTAACCAAGGAAATTGTCAAAATATATTTTGAACAACGCCCGAAGTTAAAACATTATAGTATTATAAATCAGGTTATATAACCTGTTAAAACAGGTTATATATATATATATATATATATATATATATATATATATATAATGTAGTACACTTGGTATGTAATTCGGGTAAATTCCAAAGGAGACGAACTCGAGAGAACTCAATGTTAAATTCATTTATTTAACAGAGTAATATTTTACATCACGGATTTTTAATTATTCGTTTGGATTATGCACATTTCGACGCTCTTGTGTTCTTGGCGCGGCTCTTCAGACCCAAATGTATATATATATATATATATATATATATATATATTTGAAGTTATGAAACTGTAACGGACTCTGTTATAATTTTCTCATTAATTTTCCTTTCTTTTATTTCAGTTTCGATTTATTTCTATTTTCTATTGATGATTATGCCGCCACTCATTCAATATCATGTTCAGGCAGAGAGCGGATATAAATAGTAAGTTTCTGGATGCTTTTACGGTAAAAGAAAAACTAGTCCATCACATGAAATACGAACGGGTAAGTCCAGAATTGAACGATTACAAAGATTGAAATATTTATAATATATAATGTTTTAACAGACGACAGAAAATGGGACACCAAAGTACAACAACGCATTGGGGTAGCGAAAAATGCCTTTCAAAAGCTAAGCAAAGTATTAAAAACAGAGAAAAATACTTAACTGTTATGTAATATCGGTCCCTGTATATAGCAGTGGAAAACGACTAATCTCACATATAAAGAGGATTATTTAGGCAGCCGAATTGTAGTTCTACAAAAGGATGTTGAGAATGGCATGGACTGAACATGTGACTAAAGGCGAAGCTTTAGATTAAGCGAACCAAAAAAGAGCGCTTTTACTTAGAATCGGAAAAAGACCAGTGAAAATTTTCAGGAAAATATTACCGAAGATGGATTAGAAAATTTGTCACTGACTGGACATTAAGAGAGACAAAGGAAAACATCATATTATGCCTGCATAAGGAGATTGTATAAATGGTTTGCAGAACAGAGATTCAAATAGATAAAACATTTAATAAAAGTTAGAAAAGACAGGAAAGGGTGGAGATCCAGGATCACACACGTTTTGAATTGACACGGCACATAGAATGAGAATGACAACCTACGAGTAGCCTGTCATTTTGATACATCGGTGTTACTGATTATGTAACAAAATAATACTCTTTCAAAAATGACAAAACCATTAATTGTTTTGTGTGATAATGTGACAAACATCACGCCACTCGTTTAATAGGTGTATCATTGAGGATATTTCTAAAAGTGATTTCGGGTAATCATCCGAACGAGTCCCCTGGGTTGTTGAATTAGTGGATTGAAAAAAAAATACTGACGTTTGCATTGTTAAAGATAAATAATTCAATGTAATTAAATGGAAGTGGGGACGAAGTTGATAAAATATGAATAGGAAGGGTAAAGAGAAAAAAAATGAAGAAAATTTTATGAGAAAAAAAAAAAATTAAGTCAAAGGAAGAAAAAGACGACAATGACGATAAAGAAGAAATGAAAAGCGGATGATGATGATGATGATGATGAAGAAGAAGAAAGCTAAAAATAATAATGGAAGATAAACAAAAAAAAAGCGAGAAAGAAGAAAGCCAACGAAACAGGAGATAAAAGTGAAAAAAAACAAACAAGAAAAACTAGAAGAAAAAGAAACGAAGCAAAATACTAGATGAAGATGATGATGATGAAGATAAAGAAAAATTTAGAAGAAAAGAAGAAAAAGAAAAATGAAGAAAAGAAGATAAACACGGGAAATATAAAAAGGAAGAAAGAGAAAAAACAGGAGATAATATTGACTACAAAGAAGAGCAGAAGAAAAACAAACACAACAAAATAATATATGATGAAGAAGATGAAGAAAAAATTAAAAGAAAAGAAAAAAACAAAAGAAAGAAGGAATTGTGGTGAAGATAATAAAACATTTAAAAGAAAGAAAAAGAAAACGATGAAAATAAACTAGCCGAAGTAAAAGATGAAAAAGAAAAAACCTGATAGTGAAGAAGAAAATTGAAAAAGTGAAAAAAAGAAGAATCAAAAAGGTAAAATGAGAGAGAAAGGAAAGAGACAGAAGCAGTAGAGAAAAGTGAAAAAATAAGAAAAAGGTAGAAGAAAAAACGAAAGACAATCACAAATACTGTCAATTAATTTCCATATGGAAGACACACTTTGGTGATCATGTTTCGTAAGAGACATGACTTACAAAGTAGAAGATTTTCACGAAGTACGTTGCCATTTTTTTCTGTGGTACACCGGTTGCAAACCAAGGCTTCAGAACCCAATCTGTCCTGCTATTAAACCCATTTCTGAATTGAAAAGAGATTGATTAATAACTTTTCTAAGGATATTTGTAAAGAGATGAAACAGATACGACTGGAATTCGTACTCGGCTCATCGATTTCTCATTCAGAGACGATAGTCATTACACCACAACGTACATGAAAGTCAGTTAAGTGCTATACGTGTTAAAACCTTCTGCCCAATCAGTCATGTCTCAAAAAAGACATGACTGACTGGGCAGAGTATTACACCGCAGTATGTTGCCACTGCTTTCTTCGATAGACTGGTTGCCAACCAAGGCTATAGAACTCAATCTGTCCTGTTATTTAACCCATAACTGGAAGGAAGAAACGGATTAATACCTTTCCCAAGGGTATTTGTGCCTAAGTGAATGCAATGAATTCAACTGGAATTCGAACTCTGCTCCCCCGTTTTGTCGTTCCGAGTCGATATTCACCACAACGAGCATCCATACATGAAAGTAAAGTAAAGAAAAGAAGAATAAGATGATGGTGAATATAAAGAAGAAAGCCTAAAAATTTATCAAAGAAGAAAAAAAAAACAAACAAACCAAAAAAAAAACAAAAACAAAACGCTTACGTACGTGTAAAACCGGATATTTAAAGGTCAAAATACGTAGGGCTCAGAGGATTTGCTGGGAAAAAGTACAACTGGTCGATGATGAGAATAGAATTTTAATCAAGATTCTCTACAAATACACGTTTCTTTTTTATTTTGATTTTGTTCATGTTCTCACCTGGTTCATTGGCGTCCCTGGCAAATGTGAATCTCCGAAATAGTGAATTACCGTTTCAATCTTTCAGTAACATGCATGGTTTTCTTACAATGAAATCATTTGTACACTATTTTTGTTCCCGAGGTAATTATCTCTGAATGGTGAAAGCCAGTTTAAGCAAAGTAAAAAAGAACATATAATTCTGAGCAACGAGAATACTCAACATGAAAATTAATAGACCTGAATTAATGAAGCTTATTTTAAGGAGGTAATTTCATGGTGTTTTCAAGGAAAAGAGAACGTAATTAATTATCTACGATTCCATCATGGCAGGTGTGACACAAGGTTGATTTATGTAGGAATTCAGAGCCTTTAAACTTATCGAAATATATTCCGTAGCCGCAGATTAAGGCTGGTTCGGGCTCTTGTTTTCTCAAATAAAGCGAGACTCTACCTTTCAGCGGAAGCTCGCTTGGGTGAACAAGAGTGCTTGCGAAGGACTGTTTGCTCAGTCGGAACGCAAGCCTCGCGTCTTATCTAATATTGAGAGAATGACATATACAAGTTCCACCTTAGCTCAGATGATTAATATATCGTTGTCAAAAAAATAAATAAATAAATACACAACAACAAAAAACAAAACAACAAATGTTGAAAATGCGCATTAAAAATTAGAGAAACATAATTACAAATAACTACAAATTTTATCAAAAAAGAGGGAAATGCAACACCGAAATCCAAAAGCCCCTTCCAATAGCGAAAGAAGTATTTCAAAAGCTAAGCAAATAATACTTTTTTTATCAGATTTCAAATAATATAAGATATAAGCAAATATAAGATATTGAGATATAAGCACCAACTTCTTCCTCGATGCCTGTCCTCGTCTGAAAGTATTTATAGAATAACGAGTGTGCCCGTGTCGTAAAAATTCTCGGTAAACTATTTATATTGGTATGCCGTCTCAAATGATGGCAACATTAGCATGGAACAGGCTTGCCTCCCAGAGAGTAAATCACTACGCCTGCTTGGCCTGACACTCTCAGCGGACCTCAAGTGGAATGACTACGTCGAATCCATTGCTAAATCCGCAGCTATGAAAGTCGGCTCTCTGTGCAGGGCCCGGAAATTATTTTCGCCTGAATCTATCCTGCAATTACATAAATCCACCATCCGCCCGTGTATTGAGTACTGCTGCCACATCTGGTCGGGTGCCTCTTCTATTCTCCTCGGGGTTCTTGACAAAATACAGCGAAGAATCTGTAATGTGATTGATACCGACTTGGCTGACTGCCTGCAGTATCTCTCTCACCGGCGTGACGTGGCTTCCCTGTTCCTCTTCTATAAATACATGGCTTCTGCTCTGACGAACTTAAATCACTGGTGCCCCCCAAATGTGAATTTTCACGAGATACTAGATTAGCAACTAGGTCCCACCCTTTTACAGTGAAACCGATGAAATGTAACCGCAATTTCTACTCCAACAGCTTCTTTCCTCGCACTTCCCGCCTGTGGAATTCCCTGCCGCATGCTTGCTTCCCTGACAGCAACAACCTCCAGGAGTTTAAATGTAAGGTCAATAGACACCTCCTAACACACTAACTCACACCCACTCTCTCCAACTCTCTTCCTATGTACATCCTAAGTTGTCTATCACCCTCCTTCCGACATTTCCTATACCCAATCCCTCTATGTAACCCCCTGCGCTATAGTGGCAGTGGAATGCCTTGCTTGGGGTGACACGATTAAAAAAAAATAATAATAATTTTGAGTATCTTACAGTAAGACATAAGAAAAAGGAAGTAATCTAAACCTGAAGGTTATGATTGAGCACTCTGCACAATGGTCGACTTTGAAAAAACAGTAGCTACTCTAGCATCTACGCATCGCTCATTCAGCAATAAATTAAAGCAATCTGGCCACTGGTGTATGATACATCATACGCTAAAAGTAAACCTTTTTCCACCAACAGCCCATAGCTCAGAGGTAGAATTGCCGGTTAACGCCACTTCGGTCGGGTTTCAATCCTGGGTTAAAAGCAATCGGAGTCTAACCGTACTGATGAGCTGTGATACAACAAAACAGATCTGTCTGCAGATGACTATATATATATATATATATATATATATATATATATATGCTTTTGACGGAAAAAATATAATGTTTCTTGGCTTTAACGCCATTATATATATATGTATATTTCCAGGTGAAGAGGACTCAAGGTTTTATTATTTTGAGTTCCCCGGCATTTAATTTAATATAAACAGTGCTCAATATAATAAATATTATAGACCTTAATATAATTATATATTCATGAATTAATTGTACATTGCGACGCGGAAATTTGTATGTTCCGAAATAGATTCTCTTCATCAGGCAATTTTGGTGGTACAGATGATTTACATTTAAATAACAAAAACCTTTGGTTTGCTGTGTATGTAAGTGGGAAGATATAAAATTTACATGTATGTTTTCTTAACTAACCAGAATGAAGATTCATTTTGGGATTTGGCCCTAAAGAATACATTCTGACCAACTTTGTCTTTTTTTTTCTCCTTTTTCTCTTCCCTTAACTTACTTTTCTCCTATCTTCTTTTCTCTTCTTAACGGGCAAGATGTCAACTTTTCTTTACCCTAAACTTATCATTCTCCCTTTTTTTTCCCTTTAGTTTTATTTTCTTTGATGTGATATGCCCATTTAGTACCAAGGCTGTTTTTTTCACTTTCTTATCATTTTGTCTCCTCCTTGTAATTTTCTCGAAATCTTTGATTTATAAATAACATTTTTTTATTTTTTATTTTTTCTGATTTATTTGCTGTTATCGTCGTATTTCTAATATTTATTTATTTGTTGTGAAGCTTTTACTATATAAATAATTTTATGTTTCAATTTATTTTATTTTGATACTTCGTCAGTCCATATATTCCTTAATTACTTGTTGGTTATATTCATGTTGTTTCATTTAGATTTTAACCATTTTCAAATGGGAACATTTTTCACTGTCTACAATGACATCTCATTGTGTTTATTTAATAGATGTTTATTCTTCAATGATTTAATAATAAATGGTTTTTCGTATAAACATAATGAACATTGTTCATTTAGGGACTTACATGTTTTAGTTTCTTTTAGAATTTTCCACTTTATTGTGGGTGTTATTTTCCCTTTAAATACGAGTGATATTTTTCTAGGAATGTTCTATTTTTGTATTTGTTATTATTAAATGAAAAGCTGTGCTGGTAAATCCGCCGTTTAAGAGTATTTTAAGTACTCCCTATTAAAATTTTCATATTATTCGGGTTTTTCCTTTGAAGATATTTTGCATTCATATACGATTAATTCGGTTAGGTACCTGTTTTCTAACGGGCAATCTATAGAGTTTCTACAATTACATTTTTTCCTGTCTAAATTTTTATTGTTTGTTATCAGGTTGTTTTTATTAATTTTGTTAAAGTTTTTAAAAATATTATTATTGTGATTTTTTATGTTTTTTCTAGATTTTCATACAGCTGCAAATTAATTTAATAATGTTTTTATTAAAGATGTTGCTTAGTGTTTTTTTCCGGAAAGTGTTTCCTAATTAATGCGAAAATGTTTTTTCCAATTAGGGCCAAATCTCAATATGAATCTTTGCTCTGATTAGTTAAAATTAAACACATGTAAATTTTATATCTTCCCAAATATATACACCGCCAACGAAATAGCTTCTACAGTTTTGATTCATTCCTTGCATAGGGTGCTGTAGGATATTCTGATATTATCCACTGATATTTGACTTATATTGATAATTTTATTCTGGTCGTGCATGATGTGCTGGTCGGTGTGCGTACAGATTGCACTGAGTTTCGAAAGATGACAGGTACATTTAATCAAATCTGGTTCGATGAATTCTTGCTTACTAAATATAGATTAAACTTGTATTAAAACAACAAATACTTTTAAATATATGCTCAAGGAATATTTTGGAAAGTAAAATGTGTAATAATATGTGGGTGTGTTCGTAAAAAAAAAACGCTTGTGTGTCTGGGTATATGCTGGACGGTACCGTTAGTTAACATATGTGCATATGTGTTTGTGTGTATCTAATACATTGTATTAAAGCAATTGAAAAGTTTTAATATAAGTGAGGAATATTTTTGGTTGTAAAGTATGTTATAGTATATGTGTGTGTTCGTAAAGAGAAGCTTGTCTGTCTAGGTGTATGTTGAACAGTAACGTTAGTTAATATTATGTCTATATATGTGTTAAGAGGAAACATCTGTTGACATAATTTCAGGATAGGCAGGTGAAATGTAGCGATGTAATAGAGCGAGATGCTGCAGCGATGTTTTTTATTTGGTTAGATATTTTACATTTACGTGTATATGTATGTGTGTGATTGTGTGTGTGTGTGCGTGTGTGCGTGTGTGTGTGAGGAATGTTGTGAGAAAAAGAGAAACATGTTAAATTAAGATACGTTTCCTATTTTTTCTTCCTTATTTTGTTATCTTCTCGGGTTTCGATCCATATATTCAACTCTCACCCTCTCTCTCATTCTCTCTCACACACACACACACACACATATATATATATATATATATATATATATATATATATATTTACGTATGTCGGTTTGTTGGGGAATCGTTGTGGCGGAAATTGAATGATCGATATTTCTTTTCACTGATGAAGATATAGATAAAAGGTTGAAAGAACAATGGGATAAAACGAACTGAAAAATAAAATAAACAAAATAAATTAACAGTGAACATGAAGGATGGAAACTGAAAGAGTGGGAAGGAAAGAATCGATTTTTCTTGTATATCTTCGAAACAAGACAGGGTGTGCACAAAAATGAACAATAAAATCTGGGGAAAAAAGCAAAATTAACTGGGTTACTTTTGAAAGTATCGCCGCTACTAAATTTTGAATTTTGCTACTCCTGAAATGATCAGTTATTTCTAAAATTTCTTAAGGTAAAAAGAAAAAGGAAAAAAAAAAAAGGAAAAGAAAGTAAATTAAAAAATTTAATACAACTGCGCTTTCTGATGAACACAAAATAGTTACTTCTTTTCCATTTTTCGATTCACTTTTCAAAGATTGTTTGCGTCATTTATTTTTCTTTTCGTTTCCAATAAAAATAAGTCAAAATTTGTACTATTGTTTTTTAATAAACGTTTTTATATACAATTAATTTATCCCTAATTTCTCAACTATCATAAAGGCAATTGTGTTGTCACTAGTGATTCATTAGTAAACTTAGTTGCACCTAATGATAGTTGAATTGTGGCACAAGGCCGAATATATGGGATATCGAGTAAGGGTTGAACTCACTACTCAGTTGTAATAGAATCTAGCAAGACAAGCTCGTTAACCATTACACCACGCCGACGTGCCTGTTGTAGCTAATGATAGTCATATCTGGTATATGTGAAAAACAAATTTGTGGTGCAGTGGATATCAGATGGAATCGAAAAATTGGAGAAACGAGTTCAAATTTCGAGTCGGATTCACTTACTCGCAAATACTCTTGAGAAATATATTAATTCTTCTCTCCAGCTATAAGTGAAATAACAGGAAAGGTTTGGCTTGTCATTTTTTTCTTCTATATACCCTGTGATTTCAGGACATAGGCAATCATGGTTCTCCATGTTCTTTCACCTGTTACCCAACTAAAACCCCACTCTGTCATTCACTTGCTCAGTTCCGTCAAGTACGTTACACGCAGCTTTCCCTGTCTTTCTTTCTCTTTATATCTGACCTGTGAGTATCAGATTCTCCAATCTCTCCTTCCTCATTACATGTCACAGGAAGTTTAGCTGCCTTTTCCGTTCATTATTAGTTTGCTTTTCGTTTGTATTCTTTCTCATCATTGCTCACTTGCTCGGTCCATGATATCTTCAGCATCCTTCTGTAGAACCATATTTAAATTGCTTCAAGTTTTTCCTTGTTCAGCCTTCACAGCCATATTGATTAACAGACACCACATAGCAATCTAGTATTCACTTTTGGGTTTCTATCAAAATTTTCCTGTCTCGTAATACGCTATTCAACTTGCGGAAGGCATCCTTGTCCATGCGTATTCGCGTTCGAATCTCAGTGTTGTCTATTAGAATATTTCGCAGGTATTCAAATTCCTGTACCAGCTTGATTTTAGTATGTCTCACCTGTAGTTGACATTTTGAGATACTCTTTTTACTGATAACCATGCATTAGGTTTTCTTGTAATTTATTTGTAGTTCTTTCTTTCCGCTTTCTTTAGCTACCTTCGGTTAGAGGTCTTGTAGTTTCCTTTCCTGTCTGCTATCAGCACTGTATCATCTGCATATCTTATATTGTTCAGACTGTGGCCGTCGATGACGAATCCTAGCATGACTTCTACGGCTCTCAGAATAGTCTCGCTGTGCAAGTTTAATAGATCCGGTGAAAAGAGACACCCTTGTCTTACGCCCCTTTCTATCTTTGTTTATCTGCTGAATTTGTTTCCTGTTTGTATGTAGGCGGTTTTCTGCCAGTAGAAGTTTTTGCTTACGCTAACGTCTTTCTCAAATATGTCGAGGTTTCTGAGCATTTCCATCAATTCTTTGCGGCGTAATTTGGCAAACGCCTTTGCGTAGTCTATAAATCCCACTTACATATCCTTCTTCATTTGTATTTCCCTTTCTCATAGCATTCTAAGCATAAATATCCTTGACAAAACCGGATTGTTCTTGCCCTTTCTCTTGTAGAAGTCAAATAACATACCTTTCAACATTGCTGTCTCCTTTTGTCTCCCTATAGAAAGGTAAACATTCAAGAGTATGATGCTCATCTTCCTGATGTTTCCAACAAGCGTCCAGTTTGCAGACAAAAATAAACAGTAACTGAATACATGTCCCTATGTGGCCCAAAGACAAATGGTGGATATTGTGCAGAATATTTATGGAGCTCAATGTACACACTGAAATTATCAGCTAATCACTGCTTACGGAATAGACTTGCCTTTAACAGAATGAAATCTCCCAGGTTATTATTTAAACCACCTACCAATTTGCCCCAGGGATTTTTGGTCAGTCAGACCCAACTTCTATTCTAGTTGAGTACTGGCTGGTTCTCCCACAAGATCTTTTCATGTCTGGCCTGATACTGATTCGCGCTATATTTATTATTATTTGGATCATGAGTTTTGTTCTGTGGCTCATTAAGTTGACTGTTCCGTAGAGTTCACATCCGTTTGCACTTGTCTTCTTGGGCAGTGCTGTGAAAATCGATCTGCTTAGTTTGCCTGTTATTTCACTAATGATACAGAGTAAATTTATTATTTCTGTAATTTTCTCTATACTGAAATCATCTAAGACTGTCAACATCTTTATTACATTTCTCTCTGGTCCAGCTGATTTGTTTCTATTCAGTTTGGCTATTGCAGCTTCCACTTTTGATTTATTTTATTTTATTATTCCTTCAGTATATTATCGATTATTCTCTATTGTTGCGAAAGAAATCTTTTTTTTTATATTCCACCCATTGCTGGAGTATCTTCTTTGTTCTCTAATATGAGCGTTCCATCCTTGGATTTTATACATTTCTGTTACTTCCCTTATTTCTTTATGTATGCCTCATTTATTAGTCGTGCTCAGTCTCTCTATTTCTGCACGTTTGTTGTTGAGCCATTTCTTTTTAGCCTGTCTGCATTTGCTCTTTATTTCTTTGTGTATTTATCTGCATTCCGTTTCCTGTATTGGCATGGTTTTCTGTCTTTTTTTAATCATGTCGAGAAACTCCTCAGTCATTCACTCGATTTTTCTTCTACGTCTGATTTCCTTTGGGATAATGTTGTTTGCTGATGTCACTAACACTTTCTTTAGTGTGTTCCATTTCGAGTTCCTGTTTCCAATTTGTTCCCCGTATTTGTTTTTCACAATGACAGTGTATTTTTCTTGAAGGTTGAGATATTTCACGAGTTTGTTGTATTGCAGTTTGGGAGTTGCAGAAGGCCTCTTCAGTTTCCAAAGCTTCTTCCTTAAATTGCAGCTGACAGTGATGTGGTCACTTCCCAGTCGGTACATTGATAAGTTTTACATTGAACCTATACGTTCCTGAATCTCTTATTTATTGTTATATAAGCGATTTGGTTTTCGTATCGCCACCATGGCTTCTCCAAAACCATAAGCGTTTTGGGTGTTCTTAAAATCAGGTGTTGGTTACTGTCTGGTCATTGACATTATCGTTCAAAATTAAAGGAAATAAATAACATATTATGATAACTTTCATGGATTAGGTTCAAAATACAGAAATCTCAGTAAGGTTAATACCTTACTGAGATTTCTGTATTTTGAACCTAATCCATGAAAGTTATCATTATATGTTATTTATTTCCTTTAAAAGATATAACAAACAACAGCAATATATACTAAGAGATAGAATTTAGTTTGCGTGGATCAGAGAACCGACCGAAAATACTCGATACTATAGAATTGATTAAGTGATGCAAAAAGAGGAAAAGCAGCGAATTAAAGCGCGATGGACAAAAGCTTCGTTGGATGTTGGGCAATTAATAAAAATCAAATAAATGGAGAGATGATAACGATGTATTTTGGTAAGACGTTGCCGATGATAAAACACAAATTTTCTTTATTGAAAGATTCGGGGAATACAATGGCCAGCAACAGATTCTCGAAATTAGTGTATAATGATGATGTGAAATGTCGGAGAGCTATAATTAAATATGTGTATGCAGATGAGAAGTGCGTTGTGTTGCAGTAGATATCGTCTTAGAACGAGAACTTGGAGGGCCATGTTTGAATTCTAGTCGAATTCGTTGCATTCCTTTACGCGTGAATACCCTTGGTAAAGGTATTAATCCCCTGCTTCTTCCTCTAACTATGGGTTAAATAGCAGGAGAGATTGGGTTCTATAACTATGGTTGACAGCCAGTTTACTGTCGAATGTAATAACAAGGTGCTGCGGGAAAATATCTACCCATTTATCCATGTCTCTTTCGGGACATGACGGCTAGCAATTTCCCCACAAAAAGTGAATTTATATTTACACTAGCAGTATAGCCCGGCGTTGCTCGGGTGTAATAAAAGCTTTAAAACTAATCTCTGGTCTTGGAGCTCAGACTCAGCCTAAAGAATATTTGTGTGAATTTTTTTAAGAACCGGATAAAAATTGTGGATTTGTATAAAGGACATACAGACAGATAAACAGATACACACAGAAACATCTTGCCTTTTATATATATATATATATTATCAATTTTCTGCACTATTGTAAGAACTGCAATCTTGAAACTTCTAAATATCGTTTATTATGTCTTTGTCTATGAGTGTATCAAATTTGATTAAAATCAAATCACTCCTTTTATAACCTGATTTTTTCGATTATCGATTTTCGATATTCATCAGGGGGTACCTCGACACAAAACCTACCTAAGGACACTCGCAGACGCTTATAATACAACTGTGTAAATTTTCAAGAAAATCGATTCAGCCGTTTCAGAGTCTATAGGTAATGGACACATAAACACACACACACACACACACACACACACACACACACACACAGACAAAGTTCTATTTATAAATAAGTTGAGATTTTGTGTTTGAGAAAGCTATTTGCATATCCAATACAAGTGGGACTTGGCGTATTACAGGAAAGCAAAGGAAGAGATTTTCAGAAGAGCCAACTCTTCCTTGTAAAATCCATAACTCTCTGAGTTTATTTTTTCAGAATTTACCTGAACTGTTCAACCCTTTCTTTTTTCTGTTTTTCAGACAATATCCGATTCGTCAGTTAGTAGTTATCATCATGATTTGTAAAATATCATCAAAACAACAACACTCTAGACTCATGAGTATTACATTTTTTAAGTAACTAATCAGCGAACATTTGTATCAAACCTGCAAAGTTAGTATAGAAGACTTGGTCTCAAATTCTTGCAACTTCAAACGCTAGCGAGCATTTGATGGCGGTGTCATTTATCCTCTTTTTGCTGCATTTCGAATCACTTTTTCGGTGTAAATTACTGTTTCCTTGCTATTTGTCGACACTCAATATTTATCTTATGCTATCACTTCTTATCTTTGGCTGCTTCTGTAATACCCTTGCTGTTTCTGATACTCTACATTGGAATCACTAAAGTCGTCCTTTTATAAATATGAAGACGTTTCTTCTACATGGCAGGTTACAAGTCGACTTGCTTATGTAAATATGAACAGGATCAGGTAAAGGGCTTTGGTAACTTCATCTACCGGTCGTCTATCAAATGTCAGCCGATATTTTAAACTCATATATAATCACGACCTAATTGGGTAAGGAGGCAGTATAACAAATAACAATATTAATTTACTAAATCTTAGCCCAGCTTCTTACCTAGACGATGTGGTCGAATTCAACTATCATTTTTCTAGCAGTTAGCGGTTGTGTTGTAAGAAGATAAATGCCCTGATGAATAAAGAAACTTCTTTCACTTCCATGAGCTGTGTTTTTTCAGATCGTAGGTCATCATGCCCTTTCACATCTCCCTTTTCTCTAGTGACTCTTAGCAAGCTTTCTCCTGTTACGTCACTCAAGTCCCGCATTGCCCTCCAATTGCCCAATTGCATCAAGTATGTTACGGGTTACTTTCCCCTGTTTCTCTTTCCCTTTATCTGACCTGTGATTATCAGATTCTTCAAGACATTTTCCTAATTACATGTCCCATGACCTTCAGCTGTTATTTCCTGATGTTGAGTATTAGTTTTCTTTTTCGTTTGCCTTCACTCCAAAACTTAATTATTACGCATATCGGTCTATGTTATCCACAGCATACTTCTGTAGAACAACATTTCGGTTGTTTGAAGTCTCTCTTTCATCTTTGAGGAAATTGTCTAGCATTCACGGTCATATTGAAGAACAGACACCACATAGCAATCATGTCTTTTCTTCTTTAGTTCCAGCGAATTTTTTCTGTCTCTCAATACTCTAGTCAACATCTTATATGTATCCCTCGGATCTCAGTGCCACACTTTTCGTCTTCAGTTAGAACAATTCCCAGGCATTTAAATTTCTGTACCTAATTGATTTTATTATCCCCTACATGTAGTGGGTATTTTGGGCTTCTCTTTTTACATATGAACATGCATTCACTTTTTTATAGTTTATTTATAGTCCTTTCTTTCCGTTTTCTTCACACACCATACGTAAAATTAAAGACGGACTTTTGAGAGGTTATATTTCAGTTGTACGGAGAAAGTATCCGTTGTTGAGGGAGCTGTAATTGAGAGTAAGTGTTTCTCTTTAGTGCTACTCTTTGAAATTGGCGAGGGATGACTCCTTCAACATGATGACGACTTTGTGCCATCAGTGATCTGCTAAATCTGTTGACTGGAATTCCATATAAAATAAATAGCAAAGTTTGAAGTACAAATCGAACAAATTGAACAGAAGAAAACACAGAAGCATTAAAGATTTCAAGAACGTTTGCAAGGTAAGATTTCAAGAGATTGGTGTGAAGGAATGAAAATAGGTTTCTGTGTTGTAATTACAAAGTAAGGCTATGCAGTTAACCAATATCGGTACAAGCGTCACAGTCTCCGCACCGAATTTATGATACAGCCCCCTCTACTCTGGTACATCTCAATATTCATTAAGTCAGTCAGTTAAGTGCCATACACGATACTCATATGGGCAATCATGTCTCGAAAGTGAGATTAAAGAAGTAAGTTTTTTATATTACGCTTGAAAACAAAGATCGTTTTGACAGACAACAAGGTGACGCTTGTGTGGAATAGGCGGGGAGCCGGAAGGAAATCACGCACATTCGAGGGAGCCGTCACGTCGTTAGCCAGTCTGTGCATCTTCAGCCAGCATGGATCTCTCTTGTGTGTTCTCTTCTTCTTCGGTCATAAACTCCAAAAATTCCTCCGCATTTTACTTTCTCAGGTTGTCGCTTAAGTGGCGTCATCTACGGCCAGATACAACCGTCAATCATTTTCTTCGGCTATCACCTTTCAAGGCGGTTGTCGCCAGTGGTTCTGCCTTTGATGAATCAAAAATAGGTGGCGGCAATTTTTAACATCAGCTTGAGACTTTTCTTATTAAAATGTTACATATGTTAACACATTCCAAATTATTGATAAAACATAGCGGACTTGCATAGCGTTTTGAATACGTGTGATACGGAAAAGAGAGTTCGAAATCCAGTTGAATTCCTTGCATTCACTTACATGCAAATACCCTTGTGAAAGGTACTAATTCATCTATTCCCCCAGCTATGGGTCAAATAACAGAACAGATTGGGTTCTATAGCCTTGGTTGGTATCCAGTCTACCACAGAATGTAATAGCAACCTACTACGGGAAAAAAAAACTTCTGTCCAGTTAGTCCTGTCTCTTTCGAGACATGATCGCCGATGCGTGTATCACTTATGGTTGTCTGACTAACTGATGAGCCAAAACAAAAAACCACATATTTAGAGAAAGAAAGAACTCTGAATTACGTCAAAATAGACAAAAGAAATTCAACTCTTCATCGTGGTGTTTAGTTTAATTTATAGCATCTACAAAATAGGCAGAAAAAGCAAATGATAATGAGATAGCGAGAGTCACAAAGCACTGCTCGGGGCCCACACTCAGACTTACAACCCACTGGTTGCGGGTTCACGGTCTAGTACACGCCGACCCTCCAGTTAATTATTGAAATACGACATTAAAGTGTTTAAATATTTTCACATTCATAATAAGCGAAGTAAGTTCAATCATTCTTATGCAATCAAACTCAAGCAATTGCAAATGCTAATTTAATTTATTTTAATTAATTGATTTCTGATCAATTTCACTGAATTTAATTGCCATTATAACCGACAACCAGATATAGATTCACTTACTTGTATAAGTAACTTTATTACAGTATTTGCTTGTAAAATGTCGATGTATTAGAACATTTGGTTAATATACCAGCGTCTCAGCTTGGAAAACTGCTATTTAAAACAAAATTTCTCTATTGATCAAAACAGAATTGACAAAATTCATGAGAAGTGATACATTTTTATGAATAAATAAGCTAATAAAAGCGAAAGCTACACACTTTCTAGGACGCAGTGTCATTTTTCTCAGTATTTTTCCTACGCTATTCTTATCTTCGTAATTTTTTTTCTTTATGAAACACCATAGTTAACAGGATTCTTCGTCACGTGCTACTGGAAGAAAATAATGGACGCCATTCTTTACATATTTCATTTTTACTTTTATTGTTCAGTGAGCTGACGTTTTCTTCCCGGTAGTCAACTCACTTCTGATATCACTGAGTCTGTATGACTATTGACTTGTATCATTGCAATTCTTTTTGTGTAGTCTCCTTTCAGGGCGTAGGCGATCATGGACCTCAACTTACAGCTATCCTTTGTCGCTCTTAACAATTTTCCTCTTTGTTCCACCAACGAGTTGCTAAAGCCCCTCAAGTATGTCACGCGTTGTTTTCGCCTTTCTCTTTTTCCTTTATCCGTCTCGTGAGTCTTAGATTCTCTAAGCCCATCTTTCTCATTTAGTGTCCCAGAATCTTCAATTTACTCTTCCTGATGTTAAATATAAGTTGTTGTTTTTTCGCTTAGATCCTTTCCAAGACCTTGTCATAGATCACATTTTCGGTTCATGATATCCTCAGTATTCTTCTGTAGAAACACATAACTGTTGCTTCGATTATAAAAGCATAAAAAGTGTATATCAGAAAAAAAAACCCTATACATTCCTCATAGATATATCTCTTACATAATGGTAAGATATTAGCTTCATGAAGATAGCATTTCAACTAAAGTTTTATGTGAGCGATATTTATGGAAGGAAAATTTAGAAGGTATTTCTGATGCGTCCTGTATATGAGGTTGTATTTGCGTAATGATGGAGTAAAAGTATTTGATGTTATCGTAGATTTACGCGAAGGGCGTTCAATGTTAGTGATAAAGATTATTCAGTAGGGTAACCATGTGACAAACTGCATATAATCTTCTACATTCTGTCCCAAAGTTTCTTATCGTTTTTGTTTTTCATTTCACATTAAAGAAGCAATCATTTGCGCCATAACAGTTTCTTGTTATATTTTCCGCACGCTTAATCTTTTTCTCCTTTAAAATATACGTCAGGAGTAATAATAATAATAATAATAATAATAATGATAATAATAAAAATCTTGTCTATTGTTTGATATGGGTTGTCCAGCGGATTGTAACATAGCAACCAAGGAATTCGAAAAACCGTCAAAATAGACCTGGAAATTGAAGTAGAAAAAATGTGGAAATTGAAAACAAGCGTTGTGCCAGTGATAGTAGGTGCACTTGGAATGATAAAAAATGGAATAAAACAACACATTGAAAGAATCCCTGGAAACCCCAGCTGAAGAGATATACAAAACATTGTCTTATTATGTACAGCCCACACACTAAAGAGAACTTTTTCTCTGTAACGCTAGGGATGATGGGGAAGATAGAAAAAACATGACATGGAGCCATAACAACACACCACGACCTGCCTTAGGTCTTCCCGAAGACTTGGTTGTTATTGCGACAATAGCAGAAATCGAAATACGATGAAAATGACATAATAATCATAGGAAGGTAAACCTGTCATGGATGTCATGATGATAATCTTAACTCATAGTTGAACCATCTCCTTTATATTGGCGAGCTGCTCTCTAACCAATCCATAATATAAATAACAACGATACTGAACAGATGATCCTATTGAATTCGATCAAGGTTATTATATACAGATGGCAAAAATAAAAGAAATGCAGGATGTGTTTGCACGCTAATGAGACCTTTAACCACACACTGTTTGAATATCCCTTGTTGGCAGATAAAGGGTTTAAGCGACTACATAATTGTTTTGTTCGGGAATCCATTGAATGTATGACCAAAATTAAGTTTCATTGTTAACGAAACCACAGCAAGGGTGGAAACTAACAACAGCAAAAGCCAGATTATTATTTTTTCTCTCTGAGAGAATACAAGTCTGGATTCCAAAGTCACTAAACAATTGATAAATATCAGTATCAGGGTATGAAGTTGAAAAATATATGGGACCTGTCGAGTAACTTAATTTCTCTAGTAACGGGTGCATTTGGATCACCATACCGGAAAATGAAAGAGCTAGTCCGAAACATTGGAATTAAAACTAATCTTATAGGTATTCAGAATATTAACTCCATTTATTTTTCGAGGATTCTCCAAAACGTCATTGAGTTGTCAGGCGTCATACTGATGTCATCCCTCAGTCACAGAATTTCTTTTGAATACGTAAAATAGTCCAGCGGATTCTAACATAGCAACCAAGGAATTCAAAAAACTGTCAAAATATAAAGACCTGGAAATTGAAATAGAAAAAATGTGGAAATATAAAACAAGAATCGTGCCAGTGATAGATGCACTTGGAATGATAAAAAATGGAACAAAACAACACATTGAAAGAATCCCTGGAAACCCCAGCTTAAGAAATATACAAAAAAATTCCTTATTAAGTACACTAAGGAAAACTTTGTGTAACGATAAAATATTCGTCAGGAGTAATAATAATAATAATAATAATAATAATAATAATAATGATAATAATAAACATCTTGTCTATTGTTTGATATGGGTTGTCCAGCGGATTGTAACATAGCAACCAAGGAATTCGAAAAACCGTCAAAATAGACCTGGAAATTGAAGTAGAAAAAATGTGGAAATTGAAAACAAGAGTTGTGCCAGTGATAGTAGGTTCACTTGGAATGATAAAAAATGGAATAAAACAACACATTGAAAGAATCCCTGGAAACCCCAGCTGAAGAGATATACAAAACATTGTCTTATTATGTACAGCCCACACACTAAAGAGAACTTTTTCTCTGTAACGCTAGGGATGATGGGGAAGATAGAAAAACATGAAATGGAGCCATAACAACACACTTAGGTCTTCCCGCAGACTTGGTTGGTAGTGCGACCATAACAGAAATCGAAATATGATGAAAAATGACATAATAATATCTTCCTCCAGATTATCCAGAAGACAACAGTTGAAATATAGAAAAGAGATTCCAAGTTTGGAAGATTATTTATACGGCATAAGATGCGACATATTTACATTGCGTGAAGTGATCGTGTAAATGACTTAATCTTATTTCTGTTGATCCACAAAACAACTGTCAGAAAATTAGAAACGACATCTGACTGGATGCTGCATATTTTTAATATGAGAAAAGTAAAAATGATATAACAGCAAAATAAACATTAGTCAATTTAGAAAGAAGTTGAATAAGGCTTAAAGAAAAACAACTTCAATGTTAAGAAACCAGATACAAATATGTAAACAAAATGTAACTAAAATCATATAAATGGATAGTAAGTTTAAAACATTCAAAATTGCCTTTGAACAAAAACACTTTTATACACTACCGGCCATAATTATTAATCAACCTCAGTGTTTTAAAAAATGATATATTTCAGACTATTTTTTAGTATTTATTGCCAAGTGAATAGCTGTAAAAAGTCCTTAGCAACAACAGAAAAATTACGTAAAAACATACAGAACATGTTTGCGCCGTATTTAATTTACTTTTACTGCATATAAACCTTTTACATATTATATAAAATCAGAAAATATTATTAGCTAGTAAGATTTTCTTTTTGTGATAATAAAGATTTACTTATAAATGTCCTACTACTTAAACCGTAGCAGAAAGAAGTGTTATATTCATATATTTCTCCTATGTGTATTTGCGCTTACATGAATATACCAAACCCAACTGACATTAAAACGAGGCTCTCCGATTTCCAGTTCCAAATGCTTCTCCATGACAACAGCAGCACACCTAAACTTACGGTACCTGATATTTCTAAATTCTATATAATTCATCAAAAGCTAGTTGTAAATAACAACTTAGTCTTACAAACTATTGTTATTGCAGTGACACCTATTGTTAACGGGTGCTGCTCTCTTTTTACCTTCAGTCAAACAAAGCGATCTTACTTAATACTTATTGTTTTTAAATTTTATCGGCGATTAGAAAACTCAATCTGTCCTTCTATTACCCTCTGGTTGAAGACAGAAGGATATATATATATGAAATCGTATGAATCCTATATATATATAAAGCTATCCGCAAACGAATCTGTTTCGCTGTATCATAGCTCATCAGTACGGTTAAACATCCGATTGCTTGAAACTGGACTGAATTGATATCAAGCGGCGATTCTACCTCTGAGACTATGGGCGTAAAGTGGAGGAACAAGGACTTTTAGCGTGTTATATATAATGTACACACACACACACACACACACACACACACACACACACACACACACACACACACACACACCAGAAGCTGAGAGTATTCAAATTAATACTAAATGAACGATATATATATATATATATATATATATATATATATATATATATATATCTGATTAGGATGTGGTTTCCGGCTTTCTCTTTTCCAATCTTTTCACTTTTCCTTTTTGTTTATTTGTTTTTTTTCAATTGGAGTAGATAGACTGAACTATCGCCCGGTTCACACTCCACCCACGTCTATTGAACAGGTGTAGAGGCTCATCCTTTGTTCCCTGTTTAGGATGTGGTTTCCAACTTTCTCTTTTCCAATCTTTTCACTCTTACGTAGCCCCCTGCACACCAGTGGCCTTACCGCCTTGCACGGGGTGATATGATTAAATAAATATATATATATATATATATATATATATATATATGTGTGTGTGTGTGTGTGTGTGTGTGTGTGTGTGTGTGAAAACGGACAAATTTGAATTTGAAATATACTATTATACTTTCTTTGTAAAAATGTTTCATTTTACCTCGCCCTACAGAAAAGAGAAACATGTTTGATTTCGATACGTTTGGTGCTTTTTTGTTACTCTATTCTATCATCTTTTGAGATTTCGCCCCATATATTCAACTCATTTGCCAACTTCATACAGGAACAGATAACATTTCGATAATCATCCGTGTCTTGCCGTTTTATTTAACTTATAAAGAATTTTGAAATCAAATATTTATTTAATCTACGGGAGTAGATTTTTCTTAATCTGTTGTCTATGCATAACAAGAAAACTTGTCTCGTTTTTCTTACGGACTGCTCAGTTTTTTTTGTTTCATGGCCAATGACCTAAGTTCAGATTACTTGGCCCAGTAACTGAACTTAAAATTACTTCTTCTTCTTTGGCGTACGTGGTCATGGCTAACCACGTCTCCCTATCCCTGGTGGCTCTTAGCACGCCTTTTCCTGTTACACCATGCAACCCTCGTTCCATCATCCACATGATTAGGTCCTTCAAATATGTTACCCGTTGCTTTCCTCTGTCTCTTTTCCCCTCTATCTGGCCTGTTAGTATCAGGTTCTCCAAGTCCTCCTTCCTCATTGCATGTCTCAGGAACTTTTGCTGTCTCTTGTTGATGCTCAGTATTAATTTCCTTTTCGTTTCCTTCATTTCTAAGACCTCAATCCAACAAAATCTATGAGCCACTTCAATAGCTTTTAGTAATGTACTTGTATGCTTTTGAAAGGCAAAGAGTTTCTTCTTCTTTTTCTTCTTCTTCTTCTTCTTCTTCTTCTTCATCTATGTGCTCTGTCCTCTCAGAACGTAGGCGATCATGGCTTTCTATGTCTCTCTATCCCTGGTGGCTCTTAGCACACTTTCTCTTGTTACACCACACAGCGCTAGTCCTTTCTTGTCCCTCATTTTCAGCTACCTTCTGAAAAGTTTAGGACGTCTAAATAAAAATGTATCGAAATCTTTATCAGCAGTGAGAATTTTTATAGATAATTTTGTGTATATTATCTATAATTTTGTGTATATTATTGTTCGTGTGCTTAAATGTGTTTTATTCTGTTATGAGATTTTCGACTTGTGTAGCAACATACATACATAAGGTGAATAGAGAGAATTCGGTAGTTTGTATACAAAATATAATACCCGTATTCTCACCAACAAAATCCTCAAAATTCTTTATAAAATATTGGCATCGTTAAAGAGAAAGTAAATGTTTACCAATGTGATTAATTGAACAAACAGAATTTCTAACGCAATATCTAACATATTGATATCCATGCCAGTCCTTGTTAGATTTCGCAATGCTGCTGGATCGGCTGAATCAAATACCCCTGTTGTGCTACATAGATCCAAATGGAGCTGAAAAAAAAATCATGGAAACCATATGACTTTCAAGGTAAACATGTTTTGCAGAAAAAAAATCATATTTTCGATTGTTTTTTTTTTTCAAAAGCTATCCAGGTTTAAAACATGAGAAAACATATGAAAACATTATTCAAAAATCCATTGGCGTGGGTAGTAAATAGAAACGCTCGGATGTGATGTTCTTCGTTTTATATCTTGTCTCAGCTGATGCTGCTAATAGTCTCTTTTATAAGATCCAACGCCTACCAGAAGGGGTTGTTAGTTTAGCGACTGTATCCCTTTTGTTTTACGTATCTTGACACTTTCCATGCTTCACGGAAAAATGGCTTTGTTTTTTTTTTATAATTTCCTATTCTAGCAAAAGAGCAATACGTGCCGTCATCCTAATCAGCAACTAAAGTCGAACAAATACATTCCATTTGCCTTACAATCTTTTTTCTTTTTTTTTCTTTTTTTTCACTCATTTCACCCCGAGCAAGGCGGAAACGCCACTGATGTGCAGGGGGTTACATAAATGTAACAAGATTAATTAGAAAAGAGTGAAGAGTACAAACTAGTTAGAAAGGAACAATAGAAAGCAGAGAAAGCAGGTGCAATGACAGATACATAGGGGGAGAGAAAGGGAAGGTTATACAGGGGAGGGGAGAGAGCTAGAGGCCAGTGGTTAGTAGATGAGTATTGACTTTGCATTTTAATATCTGGAGGTTGTAGCCGTCAGGAAAGCAAGAATGCGGGAGTGAGTTCCACAGGCGGAAAGTGCGAGTGAGGAAGCTGCAGGAGTAGAATTGTCGTCTGCATTTGGCTAACCTGACTGTGAATGGGTGGGACCCAGTTGCCAGTCTGGTTGCACGAGTAAACACCTGTTGAGGAGGCATCAGTGACTTAAGCTCATCCGAGCAGAAGCCATGAATAGAACAGTCAAAGGGAGGCCACATTTCGACTGTGGTGAAGTGGCTGCAGTCGAGTCGCCAGATCAGTACCTATCACATTACAGACTCTCCTTTGGAGCTTGTCAAGAACACTGAGGAGAACGGCAGGGGCACCTGACCATAAATGGCAGCAGTACTCCATGCACGGACGGATTGTTGACTTGTATATATGCAGGATGGATTCAGGTGGAAAAACATCCTGGATCGACATAGTGACCCAATCTTCTTAGCAGTAGATTTTGCTATGGATTCTACACATCTTTCTCATTTACACTCAATTTAGTATCTGCGATATCATCTCACAAATATTCAATCAATCTTTATTGAAACGAATCAATTTTTATTTAATCATCACACCCCAAGCAAACTATTTTATTGCCACTGATGCGCAGGGGGTTACAAAGGGGAAATTGAGGAGAAAGAGGGGTTAGCTATCGGAAATGTCAGGAGGAGGGTAATAGACGGATGAGGATACCGAGGATGTGGGTGGAGTAGATGGAAAAAGAGCTTGTGAGAATGGATGCGAGTTAGTGTGATAGGAGATATCTATTGATCTTACCTTTAAATTCCTGGAGATTGCAGGGGTCGAGGAAGCAAGTAGGGAATTCCACGGGTAGAAAGTGCATGAAAAAAAGTTGTTAGAATAGAAATTGCGGTTACACTTTATTGGTTTCACTGTAAAAGAGTCGGATCTCGTTGCTAATCTAGTAGCTCGTGTAAATTCATACCTAGGGGTCAGCAGTAATCTAAGTTCATTGGAGCAGAAGCCGTGAAAGTATTTATAGAAGAGGCAAAGGGAAGCCACGTCACAACGGTGAGAGAGCGACTGCAGCCGAGCTGCTAAGTCGGTATTGATCACATTGCAGATTCTCCGTTGGATTTTGTCAAGAACCCCGAGGTGAATAGCAGGGACACCCGACCAGATGGGGCAGCAGTATTCAATAATTTTTTTCCTTTACACCCAATGATTTGTAGGGCAGCGTCTTTGCTGTTTCCGTAACAAATTGTTTTTTTTTATAGGGCAGGGTTGTTAACCCTGCGCCCAAACCCGAACCTGGAGGAAGGTGATTTTTAAAGCGTAGTTTAGATGTGACACACGGTTGAAAGTAGGAGGTACTCAGTGTGGATCGAACTCACTACTCAGTTATAACGATTCTAGTGAGACCAGCTTGCTAGCCATTACACCACGTCGAGGTGCCTAAGTATTCAATACACAGGCGGATAAGTAAAACAGACACATTTTTATAGGTTTGGTAATTGTCCTTATTTTACGAAAGTCGTAGTCTACTTACAACCAAGATTAGTTACGAAATCGAACTGGTCGTAAGTTGATTCTAGATAATTTTGCAATCACTTTATCTTACTTTAAGCATTATTCTGTTTTTTTTTTTTTAAATATGATTTTTTTTTAAATATGATTATTTTTCTTTACATTGGATAGAATTTGTATCATGTCTCTACACAGTTCGGTTTCTTATTTTTCGTTCGACAGGTTAAAGTTAAATAGGATTTATTTCCTTCTCGGATGGTTTAGGAGTTGAAAAAACAATTTCCTCTTGTTTTTTTAAAAACATTCACACACACACTCAGGGGAAAATATATTATACCGGGGGAATATCGGGAGCTGAGACAAAACTTCACACCACGCAGGGAACCCCTCACACTGTCAGACGCAGAGCATTCGTGGCCAGATATACCAAATCGAGGTCTAGCAGTTGTAAGTCGCATAGGCCGTAAGTCGACGATGAATTGGATTTACATTCTTCAAAACATTTATCTCAATGTTTCGGACATTGTGCACTCTGGACTTGATTAGCTGCATATCGATTCCGGTAAAATGCAGGGAATTCTTGACTGAACCATTTATTTTATATACAGTGCAAGATTGTTCTCCCATGTCTCAGGATATCGTATACAGATCTTATTTTTAATCCCTAGTATATGTGCACCCTACTCGGATTAGGGATTGAACCCACGGTTATTATGCAAACAAATAACACAAAACGATGTTTTAATTCACTAGACTATGCGAAGAATTTAGAGCATTAAAATTTACTATTCTCACACTAAACAGACCTCCATTTTTTTTACAAATGCTGCTGATATTGAAGAATTATTATTTGCTTTGATTTCTTCATTAGCTTCCTCCATATTTTATTTGTTTCTATGTGTCATCTAGAAAGAAGTATAAAACGCGACTGTTGTGGTTGAAAACTGATCCCCAGATAAAGAATATTGCTACGAAAATGGATTATTTTACTGGTGATCAGGTGACCACTAAAATAACTATATAACCACCAGACCGAAGTCTGGAGGAATGAGCGTTTAGCGTATAGCGAGAGAGAATAGCGAATAGCGAGTAATCGGAATTCAGCGAATAACGAATCTGTCGAGTGAACCAACTGTGAATCTATCTTGGGCCAATCGTACTAGGAGTAAATAATTAATATACCATCTATATAACAATGTGATACCAAAACAAGACATCAGTAATCTTGAAGAATACCACAAATCAAACGAGGTTACAACAATATGATAGGTTCACTAAGAGGTCATCATAGATTAGCATATGCGTTAATTCTCTCCAATATTCTTCTTTGTCTAGTATTTTCACTTCAGCCAACAGGGGCTGACAACTACACTTTTCTCACCATACCTGATCTTCCATGGTTGATTTCATTGTCTTGCCCCTTATTTCGGCTTTTTGTGTTCAGCCTGAATTTTAGAGAACAGCTTATTCTACCTTCATATTCTTTCCTACATGTACAAAGAATGGATTAAAACAATTCTTGGGCAGTATTTGTCATTATTCAGCAGAGATTTCTTCGTAAAGTGGAATCACTCAGTTAAATGCCATACATGATACATACTTTGGGGGATCATGTCTCGAAAGAGACACGGCTGACTGGGCAGATGATTATACCGCAATAGGTTGCGAATGCTTTCTGAGGTAGACTGGTTGGCAACCAAGGCTATAGAACCCAATCTGTCCTTTTATTTAACCCATAACCGGTAGGAATAGACGGATTAATACATTTCCCAAAATTTCAGCGAGAAAAATCGGTCGAAAACAAAAACTTTATTAATTCAAATATTTTACAAAATTTCTCTGCCGGAAAAGCTCCAAAACATATGCATACAATATATATATATATATATATATATATATATATATATATATAGTATTTACATTTGATCGAGAAAAATATTGAAAGATAATATTGGATCATTTCTTGATATAGACCTTGGTGAAATGATTGCTTAACGAGCAAAATTTATGTTTCAATGAAGTGTTGGACAATAGAGATTTGCTAAGCCCGAAAGTACGGTTCGAATTGAACTTCTTACGCAGCCGTAAATCAAATAGACAAGCTTGTTAACCATTACACAGGCAAAATTGTCTGCAATGTCCGTTTATATGACTACTGTGTTTATATCAAGCTCACTTGAAGCCACTGCTTTCTCTCACGCTCTCTCTCTCTGTCTGTCTATCTATCTATCTGTCTCTCTGTCTGTCTATCTATCTCTCTATCTATCTATCATACCAATATGAACATTCACTACATAGTAAAATATTATATACTTTAGCGAATATCAAAATGAGAGATAACAGTGACCCGTGTAAGCAAATGGCTTCCGAAATACAAATGTCTAAATATGGTGTAATAATACCATAGTATAAAATCACTGGAATCCGACCCCACTTTATTTATCTCATTTGATTGCCTTCCTTATTTTTAGTATATATTGTTTAAATTTCTTTCTCTCCCTCTATCTATATATATATATATAACCAAGTACATTAACCATATTTTTTGCCTAATGATGATGTATTAAATACCGAAACTTTATAGCTATTAAGTTTCAGCATGCTATTGTAATAATAATAATAATAATAATAATAATAATAATAATAATATATCCAGCATGTACTTTGGTATTGAGCACTTTTTAAAAGTAAATATCTATTAACCACTTGAATATATATATATATATATATATATATAATATTATTAACTGTAGTAATTACAATACTAATAGTAACAGAACTAACAGTAAAAGAACTAACTCTGTCAAAACTAGAACTAACTCTGCCAAAACTAGAACTAATTAATCGTCTTGAACAACCCACTGAGGACAAACTCGGAGGGGAAAGAAGGGGACGTAGAAAAAGAAACAAACGAAGTACATGAACAAAAAAGTCAAGTACCTGTAAGAAAGAAAAAAACCCAAGACAAAAACCCGAACACTAAAGCACTCAATACGAAAGTAGAGCAACAAAGACAAAATCTAAGCTCGAGCCACTAAACTACCTAGGTTTAACCCTACGGTTCTTCTCTGTCTGTGTTTATATATATATATATATATATATATATATATATATATATTGGGGGAGAAGTACGACAAAAGTAACGTTTTCATTATTTACATTATTTTATTATTAGAAATTAGACTAGTTTAAGATGTTTAAGATGAACTTTAGCTACGCGTTTGGGAATGCTTAAATATTCATTTTGAGCTGAAGTATAGGCCAATGTGGAGCAACTTAGTAGCCATCACTATCACCAGACAGAAAACCACCATACTATTTTTCTTGTGAAGTGCACTGAAAGGGTTTGTTTACAGGCTCAGACTGAAAACGATTTCTAAATTAAAACAAGCAATTTATTATAATCTTTTTCTGTAGATAATGTAGAAAGTAGAAAATCTCAGTAAGGCACTAAGTTAAAAAAAAATCAACAATGGTGATAGACTAAGAGATAAAATTTAGTTTCCGTGGATCGGAAGACAGACCAAAATACTCGATAAAATAGAAGTGATTAAGTGATGCAAAAATAAGGAAAGCAGGGGTTTAAAGCGATATGGACAAAAGCTTCGTTGGGTGTTGGCCAATGCAGTAAGTAAAGATCAAATAAATAGAGAGATGTGATAGCGATGTTTGTTGGTAAGACGTTGCCGATGAAAGACCACAGATCGTACTTATTGAAACCATTTGCCCAAAATTAGCGTATAATGATGATGCGAAATGTCGGTGTGTAATACTTACATATATGTATGCACATCAGATGTGAGTTGTGGCCAAGTGGCTATCGGCTCGGAACGAGAACTCGAGGAGTCGAGGCCGAATTCCAGTTGAATTCATTGCATCTACTCACGTGCAAATAACTTTGGGGAAGGTATTTAATCCATATCTTCTCCCTCAAGCTACGGGTTAAATAGCACGTCAGATTTCATTTTTTATACCTTGGCTGGTAACCAGTCTACGGCAGAAAGTAATATTTACTACAGGAAAATCATCTGCCCAGTCAAAAGAGACATGATCGCCGAAGCGTGTATCACGTATGATATTTAACTGACATACGATTAATCGCATACGAGTATATTAAACCATATTTTACTTACAGTATTTATATCCTGACTATTGTCTTAACTTTTGTTGTTTTATGAAAATGTTTCAGCCGTTGGGCCCTCCAAGCTAAAGTGTGCATCGAGCTACAACATAGAACAGAACCCTTAATGTAAAGGCTAGACTGTTCTCATTCCAGTGCTCATATATAGGGATATAGTCTTGTTCGTCTTCTTTTATTTTTTGACTTTGAAATGTTTATTTATTACTTGCCCGTTTCCACTGAGTGCAAGAAGACACTGTTCGACCAGTGATTGGAATTTAGGAAAAAAAACCCTATCTATCTATCTATCTATCTATCTATCTATCTATCTATCTATCTATCTATCTATCTATTGCAGTATGTTCGTATAAAGCTCAGTCTGTTACTGTTCCAGGTAAATTCGTTGCATTCACTTATGCGCAATTAATCTTGAGAAAGATATTAATCCGTCTCTTTTCCCTCCAACTATGGGTTAAAAGACACGAGAATTTGAGTCCTGTAACCTTGGATGGCAACCAGTCTACCACAGAACGTAACTGTATCCTACTGCGGGAAAATCTGCCCATTCAGTCATGTCCCTTTCAAGACATGATTGCCAAAGCGTGTATCACGTATGCTACTTAACTCTCCCTCCTCTCTCTCTTTATCTATCTATCTATCTATCTATCTATCTATCTATGATCACAATACATTTGGATCTGGTTTATTTGAGAAACGTATTTTAAAGCACTCTAAATATCTGAATGATTCCCGGTGGAATGCCGTTGACTGATGTGTGTCCAATACGTTTGCTCCGAAGCGTTTTATTTAATTTCCAAACAAATGTGTGCATCGACAAAACGATTTCTTATGTCTGTTTAGATATCAAATATGAAAGATATTTACGATGTGCAACTAAATCTTCCAGCTTTGTACCAAAATTAGGAATCAAGATTTAAAAAGCGAAATACCTTTATTTAAAAAAGCGAAATACCTTTAAGATTGTTATGCATCTAATATCCTAGTGTACGTCTATATATGTGCGCGTGGGGTAACAGTGTGTGCCTCTGTGTGTGTTTGTGTGTGAGTGTGTGTGTGAATGCGTGTAAAATTTCAGGTGCTTTTTCTTTGGAAGTTAGTGAATATTTTATAAGAAAATAGATCAAGACTTTTATAAACACGTAAAAAACAGACATAACATGAGACACATATATGTATTTAAGATTATTAGGCGCCCAATCTTTTATTTTAGTGTATGACTACATATGTGCGCGTGTGGTAATAGTGTGTATGTGTTTGTGGAAATGTTGGGGTGTTTTTTCTTTGGAAAATTGATGAATATTTTATAATAAAATGTTGAAACACACACACACACACGCTCACACTCACACACACACATATATATATATATATACACACACTATTGCCCATAATTATTAAGTGACCCCAGTTTTTAAAAAGAAATCTGTATTTCATAGTATTTTTGGTATTTATTGCCAAGTGGATGATTCTAAATGAAAATAGAATGGTTCTTTTGTTATTATTACTTTGCAAAATTTTACAAGGCAAATAGCGACAATTTACCCATCGCACCCTGTAGATTGAAACTATGTATTTCATACTATTTTTTAGTATTTATTGCCAAGTGGATAATTCTAAATGAAAATAGAATGGTTCTTTTGTTATTATTACGTTGCAAAATTTTACAAGGCAGCCAGAAATGGTTTGCTTCGGCCAGCCAATACGAAGAAGAGACTAGCATGGGGAAGAGAGTACAAAAACCGGACACCAGAACAGTTTATTTGATGCACAGATTATTGTGCAGTTTTAACAAAAGAACCATTATCTTTTTATTTAGAATTATCTACTTGGCAATAAATACTAAAAATAGTATGAAATAAATCATTTCTTAAAAACTAGGGTGGCCTAATAATTATAGACGGTAGTGTATATATATACTCACATAAAAATACGCACACATATATATGTTTGTATATATCTATGAATGTATATTTAGGAAGCATATCTTCATACAAACCACTTTCATTGAATAATATTGACATATTGTGTATACTTATTTTTATACTGATCTTTTCAATTTGTCTAATCAGTTTCTTGATGTTAGGATGAAATCTAATTTACTCATACTGAAAGTACTTGGAATAATAAAAACTACGGTGCAATGCTTGATGTATTTCCTTTTAACAAGAAGAAACTGAATAGGCAACTGGTACAAAAACAAGTAGACACAGTATTTCTCTATTATAAAATGAACAATATACAGGGTGACTTAAAAGTAACTATACATTTGACAAAACTTATAATTTATTTAACAATAAGTTTTACAAGAAAGTGATATGAGAGGAAATTGTTTAGCATGAGATTTTATTTAAAATTTGATATTGGCACCAGATTTCACTAGTAGCTTCTCAAGCCGCCAAGGAATCGTGATAACTGATTTCACTAGAAGGTCTTGTGTTATGGAAGACGTAACTATTTGTATTCGTCTTTCATGGTCTTCTAATGTCTTGGTTTGTTATAGTAGACTTACTCGTTTAACTAACACCCCTAAAGGTCACAGTGTGTTAACTGATTACTCCTAACCGGGCATTCATACATAAAATAGTGAGTTATATTTCAGTCACCCTGTGTGAATGTGAGTGTGTGTGTGTGTGTGTGTGTGAGAGAGAGAGAGAGAGAGAGAGATAAAGATAAAGATATGTATTTGCTGGAAAGATTTTCAATCCGACCTATCTTCCAAATAAGAGAATTGCTTTCTGTTTTCTTTGCCTGAGCAAAAAAAATCGAGAATTCACACACAGACACACACACACACAGAGACACAGACACACACACACACACAGACACAGACACACGCACACACAGACACAGACACAGACACACACACACACACACACACACACACACACATATATATATATATATATATATATATATATATATATATATATATATATATATATGTAAAGTACGTATATTTTGGCAGCATCTTTTCTTTTAAACAAGTTGTGTTAAACAATAGAGACAACATAGTCTTTTGTGTTTTCTTTTGAATTTTTTCATATTTTCTGATTAGACGTATAATTTCAGAATTATATTTGTATAAACATTGTCCAAATGTTGTCCTAGTCCTTACGAACGTCATCGTTCATCATCAGGGGCTACATTACAGTTTAAAAATCAAATATTCACTTGTAGCAGGAAAAGTGTGACAAAATTTTAAAAATAAATAAATAAACGTTATGAAGAATTTTTAAATTCAAAGGCAGTAATAATGTAAGCAAGATACACACGTGAAGATATGTGCTCACGTAGATGCGTGAATTATATGAAATAATTGATTGTTAATGATTTTAAATGCCATAAAAATACGTTAGAGAATTTTAACTTCGAAGGAACTAATTGTAGAAATAATCAAATTACTCAGAGGCAAATAATTATTTACCTTAATTATATTTCAAATAAACCCTCTAAACATTATATATATATATATATATATATATATATATATATATATAGTTGCTTGAAGTTGCTTACCTTCTGACGCTCGAAATAAACTTTCCCCAGAGCAACATCGAAGCCGGAAAACCCAAGGTAGGTCAGCTGAAAGGCTATGACGTCAGCAGGTAAGCATCAAACTTGGAATCAGTCAATCAGTGAAGGCAGACAGTGAGGATCAATATCTTCCCATGGAGAAATTATATCAGCTTCAGACGCTAGCTCTCAGACTCAAAGAATTTGCATAAAGCAGTTGCCATGCCAACAGTTCAAATGTGCGATATGCGTTCAACTGAGCTTTACTGTGTCTGTTGTAAAAGGTAAAGAATCTCCCCTATGATCTCTCCAGGTTTCACACGCCGAACGTAGCAACGCTTTATGCGAAGAAAATTTATAACATCATTTGGAAGTAGGAATTTTCACAGATGTGAAATATATATATAACTTTTATTTATTAAGTTTTTTGCTTTCGTTTCCTTTTGTCTATTTCAAACTATGATTGTTTCTTATATTCTTTCTATATTGTTCAAACATTGATACGTAGATGCAGAAATAGATATATATGTTTTTTTTTTTGTCTCGAGTTTCCATTTATCGAGAGATGGCCTAACCTTGAATTGGTTATAACTGAGGAGCGAATTTTTATTTTCACAAACTCGCTTAAGATCATAAGCTGTTCTTTGTCAAGACTTTCTCTTAATATATTTCGTAAAATTCTCCTTGTTTCTCGCAAAATTTTGTTTTTAAACGCTCTTATGCCTGTAACATTCATTTTCTTATATAATTTGAAATGTAAAAAAATCTAACTTAGACCTGCATTTCTCACGTAGGATTTCAGAATATATACAAGTGTCTGGAGTCAGGATCGATTACATTGCATATTCTCCTTTGGGTTTTGTCGAGAATCCCAAAATGAATAGTAGGGGCGCCCGTCTAGATGTCAAAGCAGAACTCAGTGAACGCGCTGATAGTAGATAGATTCGCGCTGATATGCAAGATAGATTCAAACGAGAAAAAACATCCTGGACCAAGACAGGGATCCGACCTTCCTAGCAGTAGATTTAGCCATTGATTCAAAGTAGTTGTTTCCCTTAAGATCGGCTGAGAGAGGCTAAGGAGTTGCAATGTATTGCAGTAAGGTAGACTAAAGCTGTCCATGCTGATGGACTGGGTAGGATATATTTTTTACAGTGGTTAAAGTACAGCAACTTTGTTTTGGATGCATTAAAATTTACGAGCCATTTCTTACCCTAGTTCACCACAGACTGGAGGTTTTTCAAGATCAGAAGTAAGCTTTGCTTTGTAGTTTATAGTGGCAATAGAAGGCTGACAAGAAGAATACGATACTTAAATTGTGGGTGCGTTGGCCGGGAGGAATGTGTTTGAACTTTCCGTAAAATATAAATGCGCTCGGCAGATTTGGGGTTTTTTGAATTAAAGTTATACTTGAAGTATAGGTCTAGCGGACGTTAAAATGTTCATGGCAATAAAATGCTGAAAAGAGAATTAATGCTTAAGAATATAGGAGCGTTGTAAGTAAGGAATGTCTTTAATGTATTCGCTCCTTAGGTCAGTAAGTAGTTTTGAGACAGTGAAAGATAAGAGGCGAGGGAAGGGGGGGCTAGGATAGTAAGCCACTTGACTTAGGGTCAAGGGGATACTGATTACACTCCTCTCTCTCGAGTCAGTCCGTGTGTGTCGGCCTGCGTCGGTCTGTCTGTCTTTCTGTCTGTCTGGCGATGCTTTCTGTACCGGCTTTTTCTATCTTCTTTTTGGATCGCAGCAGATCTTTTGGGATTTAACATTTGTATTTGGTTCTGGCTTCCCATTTGCCGATAAATAAAATTCGCGTAGGCTCGCGAACTGGAAATTTAATATTTAGTTAATTTTTATTTTTCAACCGGAACACCTGCGCGAACCCGGATGCGCACCGACGACATTTGGTCATTTGCTTTTTTGTCGTGAAAGTTCAAACATCCGGTCCATCGCTGTTGTTCTGTTGGTATCACCACAAGCTCTCGGCAGATTTCCTATCTGGGAAATGAACGGTGGTGTCGTCACCTTAGATGTCTACTTGTTGCTAATTTAGATGCCTGCTTGATGACTATTGCATCTGATAGATCGTTGATAAAGATCAGAAAAAGCGTGGGACCTAGGATAGAGCCTTGAGAGACACCCTCATACGTATGATAGGATAAGGAATCATGTCTGCTTAATACGACCTTCATTACGCGATTTGATAGGAACGGTTGGATTAAGTCAAGCAAGCGTCCACTTATATATATTTTATGTATTATCCAGAGTTATCGGAATGTTTTATTAAAAGGCGTTTTTAAAGAAACTTGAATAAAACCGTGATTGATGGCCAAATACACGATTAATATATACAGTAACTTGAATAAGTATGGGATACATGTTATTTTTTGTTATAAATCTAGCTTATATTCGCCATTTTACCTAATATTTGGGAATAAAAGCTCGTAAAGTTGTTTTAGTTGTATGTGGAATGAAAATTAAAAACTCATGGTTGAATCCATTTTTTTTTATCAAAGTTTATAATTACCCTATGCAAAAATATTGTATACATGGCACTTTCTTCAAGTTTCCAATTGAAACTTTGTATCATAAAAGACTTTAAATATTCAAATTTTTGATAGTATTGGAATGTTATCTCTGACCAATCAGAGAAGCACACAATTGCTAACAAGATAGTGCAAACTAACCATCTGACTCTTTGATGTGCATTCTGCAATTCAAGAATTAAAAATGGCAAAAACTAAAGAATTATCCAGAGATATGCGAGATAGAATCATTGAACGTCACAAAGGAGGACAAGGTTACCGAAAAATTAGCAAAGGAATAATTCTAGCACTACGTACAGTAGGAAATATCATCAGAAAGTATGGTGACAGTACAGTAAACCTTCCAAGAAATGGAAGACCGAGAAAAATAAATGAGAGGAATTCAAGGTGGATCAGCAGGAACGTCAAAAAAATACCTTTCATTACTCGTTCTGAAATTAAAACTGATCTTGAGGGTGTTGGAATTAATGTAATTAAGGATACCATTATCAGAGTTCATTCCATGTTAGAATGAATGGTAATATGTACAGGAAGATTCTAGAGAACAACCTTAAAAAATCTGCAACTTCTTTAGGACATGGTCGGAATTTCTTGATTCAACACGACAATGATCTCAAACATACCGCGAAACTTAGAAATGAATGGTTTGAAAATAATGGTATTAGTACACTCAATTGGCCAAGTCTGTCTCCTGACTTGAATCCAATTGAGAATTTGTGGAATACTTTGAAGGTTAAAGTTCGTAAATGGAATCCACAAAATGTCAAGCAATTAGAGGAATTATGCAAGAAAGAATGGGGTAAAGTAACGGTGGATCAGTGTGGAAAACTTGTGGCCAACTATAGAAAGCGGCTGGAAGCAGTAAAACAAAACAAAGTCTACGCAACAAAATGTTAAATTGATGTATCCAATACTTTTGTAGAGGGTAATTTTGGACTTTGATAAAAACAAGGATTCAACCATGAGTTTTTAATTTTCCTTCCATATACAAAGAAAACAATTTTACGAGATATTACTTACCAAATATCAGACAAAATGGCGAACATAAACTCGACTTATAACAGAAAATAACATGTATCCAATACTTATGCGTGTCACTATATATATATTGAATAGGTTCTCGCTGTTTTCTAACAGAAAGCGTTCCAAGTATTGCGTGCGTGTAGTTTCAGATAGTATCGCATCTATAAAGACGTACTATAAGCAAACTTGAAAATCATTGCATGTCATTTCGCCGAAATGTAAACAACTTTGTTTTTCATAGAGTTACACATGTCAGATTTCGTGCGAAAGAATGTGTATTTGCGTGGAAATATATTGCACTATCTTATTCAAAAAGAAATTTTTGCTGAGACTTACTGTTGCCATACACTGTCGGTAACAACAAGCAGAGATTAGTTTAGACGCTTTAAAAATAATTATTTTGATGTTGAAGATAAAGAACTCCCTAGTGAACCGAAAAACTTTGAAAACAGACAATATAAGGCTTCACTTCATAAAGACACATGTAGGGCTGAAGCTGAACTTTCAGAATAACAGGAATTAACCATATAACAGTTTTGAAACGTTGGAAAACATTAGGAATAATTCAACAACGAAGTCATTGGGTGCCGTATGAATTGAAACCGAGAGATGTCGAACGGGGTCTCGTTACGTATGAAAAGCTGCTTCAACGACAGAAAAAGAAAAAGTTTTTTGTTACATCGTATGGTGACCGGCAAAGATAAGTGGATGCACTACGATGACACTAAGAGTAAAATGTCGTGGTGTACGTCCGGTCATGCATCAATATCGAGGGCAAAGCCGAATATCCATGGTTCAAGGCTTCTACTCTGCATTTTGTTGGATTAGTTGTGTGTAGTTTATTATTATCTGATCAAAGTCATCACGGTTGAATGACTAAAATTACCTATAAATTTATTCTACCGGGAACGTTTAACCCGAGAACACTAACCATAGCAAATGACGCCATTATAATTACAAATTAATTAAATTTTCAGTACCTGATTTTCTTATCTAAATAATGTTTTTCAGTTCCTGATAATATCAACTCAAAGTAAAGATTTTGAAGTGCCTGCATGTAAAATATTTCAAATGAAGATTTATATTTGATTTTTTTTATATTTTCAAAATTGGGTATGCTATATCCATGGTTAGTAGTGTAACTTTAATTGATGGTTCGTGTTCCAGGGTTAATATAAAGAATGTTAAGGATAGTTTCTGAAAGTAAATTTAAGTAATATTCCCATGAATTTAAGTAATATTCTATTAAATTTAAATTTAAGTAATATTCTTATTAATTTGAATAATATTCTTATAAATTTAAATTTGAATAATATTCTTATAACAATAAGAATAATATTAAGTAATATTAAGTCATAACAAGAAGAATATTATTAAGTGATATTCTGGCAAAAATAAAGAAATGCATGAGATTGAACTTTCTCTTTTGATAAGTAAAAGAGTAAAGGAAATATTTTATCTAATTCAGGCCTATGTAATAAGAGCGACGATGTTTGTGAATTTCCTTCTCTGCGGTGCGGTATCAGACTCTTGGGATTCAAGCTATAGTTGCTTCTAGTTGCAATGCATGACCAAATGCTGAAAACTGCTGCTCATAGGATTTTCAATGCATGCGTGTTTACTGATGGCAATTTAAGAACGAATACTGAAATAGTTATTAAACAATCCAGATTTAGTAATCAAATAGAAAAAGTGATAGCAAAAATTCCTTAAAAAAGCTAAGGAAAGTATTAAGAAACAGTCAAATTTCGTTAAAAAATAATACTTAAATGCTATGTAATATCAGCCTTTATATAAAGCATTATAAACAAGAGACTTGAACCAACAGAAATACGGTTTTACAAAAAATATGATCAGGGATGACGTTTTAGAGAAAATATTAACAAAAAGGACTCTTATAATTAATATAAAAGTCAGTTGAAATTTCTAGGTCACTTAATGAGGAAAGAGGACTTTGTTATCAAAAGGATAGAATGAAAGCAAGCGAGACAGTGAAAAACCTATCATAACATACCTTGCGAGGTTGAATAAATGAATGGTGGGGTAAATTTTAGGAAAGATAAGAAAAAGACAAAATCCGTCAGGAGCTATAAAGGACAGGATATTGTTGAGAATCATGATGGACTGCTTTCTGAAGGGACTGCTTGACAATTATTTTTACATCAAGGTTGCAAATATGGCTGAGTGAACATATACAAAAGAGAAAATTTTCAGAAGAAAATGCAACCAGTAAAATAAAATGGCAGCTGGAATTTAAGAGAAATTACCATTCACGTAATATATTAAAAGCAACATAATAGGACAAACATCGAATAAATGATTGAGTAAATGGATGGGAGAACAAGATTAGTGAAGACAAAAAGGTGGACTGAACGGAAAAATTACTTTGAACAACATAGGACCAAGCAATGTAGAAAGCCATAATGTAACTTAATACCATTGCAGAATATATAACGTAACAAATAGAAATCATTTGTGAATTTGTTCAACCACGACCATACATAGTAAAAAAATAATTTGTAGAAATGTATTTAATATACTCAGGTTTTCAACGACGAAAATACTTAGGTTCCCAACGAAGAGTAAAAGTAAATATAAGACATTTGGGGAAATCTATCTATTGTACTCTG
>JBBBDQ010032672.1:2557500-2597500 GCA_037127315.1 Ascarosepion bandense
GATGGATAGGTCTACGTCTGCTGGCCTACGTCTATGGGTGTACGTCTATTGACTAAACCTATTGCATAAACCTACGTCTCAGCATACTGCATACGACTACGACGAATACCGGTCCATTACAGCTACTTGCTAGATTGTCCTGCCCGGTTACATTTACCAAAACCGCTTAGGTACTTCGAAAATATATATATATATATATATATATATATATATATATATATATATATATATATATATCCCTTTCCGGGACAAATCAAAATACTAACTTGGTTAAAAAGTAGTATTCTGATCTTGGACTATTTTCTTGATCTTGCACAATATACAGTACTGTGCAAAAGTATTAGGAGAAGAAATATTTTCTGTTTTATGAGGTATCAAAATAAAGTTTAAGATCACCTCTGTCCTAACACTTTTGCATACTACCGGACAGGTAGTCAAACCGGACACGTTTTCAAACACACGGACAGGTATGTTTCACGAACTCTCAACTAGAATTTTTAAACAACCGAAAATACAAAAAATAGGGGAAAGATTTTTAGTGATCTTTTAAAAATCCCTGTTCATGCATTTGAAAAATAGAAAAGCAGATATTGAAAATCTCCTGAAAATAGCACTGAAATAGCGAAAAGTTGAAACCTAGGTTGCGGAAATAACTAATTTCCAAAGGGATATATATATATATATATATATATATATATATATATATATATATATAATAAAAACTGTTGAACTACAGCACCGCTTATGTCATACGTTTCCACTCACAACAAAATCAATCAAGAATTATTCACAAAGATAAAAAAACAATTCACAAAGATTCACAAAGATCAAAACCCACATGGAATTACTCAACAATAATGAAAAAATAAAAGAAATCTTAAAGACAACCAAAATAATTAACAGCAAACGCCAGCCAAAAATGTAAAACACATCCTTACCTCATCGAAATTCGGACAACAACACACAACACAGGGGATCACAAAATGCATAAAAAAAGATGTAGTGTATGCAACATAATATTAGTAAGAAAACACTTCCAGTTCGAAAACGCAACTACATTCGAAATATAATCGGATTTGAGCTGCAAGTCGAAAAATGTAGTTTACGCTCTAAAATGCAACAAATGCACAAAGATATACGTGGGAGCGACACAATGCTTGAATAATAGAATTTCACTTCATAGAAGGAATATAGGATTATCACATAGCAGGAAATTATATGTTTCCCAACATTTGAATAAATATAGTGATGGCAAATTCAAAGTTATACCTATTTATCAAAACACAAATTACGAAATATTAATAATGCAGGAAGGAAGATTCATAAAAAAATACAAGCCTTCACTCAACAAAACAACATGAAAAACACACATACTGAAAAACATAGAGATACACACATACATACACACACCCACACCCACATACATACACACACACACCAGATTCAAAAGATAACCTCAAACAATAAAAAAGAACCAGATGACCCATAAAAAAACAATTCTAAAACATAAAAACGAAATAAAAAACGCTCACACACACACACACACACACACACACACACACACACACACACCAAATTCAAAAGACTCTCAAAGCAATAAAAGCAACCAACTGCCCCATGAAAAGGATTATAGACAAGCAAAGCCGACTAGAAGATAGTTTTAACATACTAAAAAGGTAACCGCAAGCCAAAATCATTTCGAATTGGAGTAAGCACTTGATTCATTCATCTGTTTATTTATTTATCTGTTTATCCATGGATACACGTGCTAATGTGAAAAAACACAGACCATTCAACGTACCAACATTTTATTTATTTTATCTTATTTTATTTTATTTTAAAGATTTTATTTATTTTCTTATTTTTTCTATTTACTTATTTATAAAACAACAACTTGTCCATCAGAAACAAAAGGAACTCGATACGTAAAGCCACAAATTTATTCGCCTGAAGAGAGTCAATTTTAGACTCGAAACACGTGTAGCGTCACAAATCCAATTATGGACACTTAATGTATCATAACATGTATAATAACAACAACAATAAATATGCACATTAAAGAAAACGTTCGCGGTTTCTCACACTATTTATTATATACTAATTTCTCTCGTTGGAACAACCCTATTTCTTTATATATATATATATATATTCTTGCACGCCGAATGAGCACTCTAGAGAAATAACAGACTTTAAAAAACAGTTTCTACTCACGCATTTACGCATCGTTCAGTCAGTAATGAGTTCAAACCCTCTCAGCCACTGGCGTGTATTTACTTTCTGTATATAATACGCTAAAATCCGTTTTCTCCCACCTAACGCCCATAGTGTAGAAGTACAATCGCCGACTGATTTCAATTCTGTCGGGTTTCAATCCTGACTAGAAGTAACCGGATTTCTAGCCATAATGGTACAGCGAAATAGTACTGTCTGCTGTTGAGTACATATATATATATACACTGTTGCAAAAAAACTTGTAAGTAACGACTAGAAAATCGATTATTTTTTCGACATTGAAAGAACAATGTCTTATCTGGTTTTAACAATGATGGTATCAAACGCTTATAAAATATATTCTTCAGAAAAGCAGGTGAAAAACATCTTAGCATTATCATTAATATCACTCATCACTATATATCGTTCGCAAAAATTCAGCCCTAATAAGTGATATCATCATTCCAGTGTCTTCACGAATGTTCGAAGTCAGCATGAAGCTGATCAGTTAAATAACAAATTCTTTGCACTATATATATAATTTAGTTATAATTAAATTATACCAGTACACAGCTGTATTAAAATGTATTCAATACAATTATATTATATAACACTTGAATATTTTCCATTTGTAAACGAGTTATTAATCAACTAAAGTTTCTACATTCCGGTGTCTTCAGGCAATTTATAATAACGTATTTACCGTTTCTTTAAGTACGCTTTACTAACAGAGATTTTTTATGTGAGCGTTCTTAAAAAAATCGGTAAAATCAGTTATTGTAAATCGGCTGAAGATACTGGAATATAGAAACTGTGGTAGCGTAGTTACTCTTTTAAAAATGAGTATATATATATTGTTTTTCTTTAATCCGAAGTGGAAGAGCAGGAAGGTAAATTCCAAGAACCTGATCCTAATCGATATTAAAAATTGTTAACATTAAAAATTGATGCAGGCAGAGAGCTCAATATAGTAAGAATACAGAGCCAATATATTTACGATAGGACCCTTTAAAAAAGCGGATATAAGAACAAGTTAACATATAATAAACCTACAATAGACTCCGAATCATCCAAAAATAAAAATAAAGGAAACTGTAGAAAAAGAAAGATAATTTGGTTTAACCCCCCTTATTGTAAACTTACTAACATCAATAGTGGTAAATATTTTCTCAAATTAATAAACAAAAATTTTAATAACAGTAACACTCTACGGACGATTTTTAATAGGTACACCCTTAAAATTAGTTATTCTTGCACCCCGAATATGGACAGCCTTATTAGTTCCCATAATAGGAGTATTCTGGTGAACATGCGCAATGCTGAATCTAGGTCCGGATTTCTAAACGAATGCAGCTGTAATTCTGTGGACGCCTGCCCGGTAGAGGGAAAATGCAAATCCACCCAGGTGATTTATGTAGCCCGCATTTCTCCATCTAACAAAAAACAAAAACAAAAAAAAAACGACTTCCGGACCGGTATGTCCGCCGGTCCTTTCAAACAAAGACTGTATAACCACAGGTACTCCTTTTCGAACCCCGGTCAGAGGTACCAGACAGCCCTTTTGCGGGCATTCTGGAAAATGAAAGAGGAAGGGCTGGATCCTGAAATTAGCTGGAAACTGATAGGTTCAGCCCGTATTCCGAGGAATTTTCGTGATAGGTGCTGTCTATGTTTACTGGAAAAAATTTCAATATTAAAATACCCCCACCAACACCGGCTACTGAATCTTAGGAGAGAATTCATCAGTAAGTGCCGCCACAAGGCAAATTTTTCGAATACTTACATTTAGAATTGCGTTGACTAGATATTAGTATATAAATTAAAAGGATTCAATTGAAGTTTTAATCTTAATTTTACCCTAACGTTAACCTTAAAATGTATTTTAATCCCCCAGCCTTCCTATCCCAAGCTCCTTTAATGGCCTATCTTTAGAAAATATGGATTCTTTTACTAAACCCCTTTTTCCTTGGTTAAAACATGTATGTATATATATTTTATTTTCTGTAATATCTTTTCCTCTAATATTTTTTCTCTCATAATTTTTAAACTGATAACTTCTTGTAATTGGCATTTAGCTCGCTTCTGCCTAAAAGGTTTAATCAAATAAACTTAAATAAAATTTTTTTAAATCTTATATTGAAACCCATTCCTTCTTGCCTAAATACACCTCTTCAAACAGCCAAAAATCTTAACCTTAAAAAAGTAATTTAACTCATTTAGTTGGCTATCTTTATAAAATATGAACTCCTATTCCTCCCCTTCCTAAATATACCGTTTCAACACCCTGTAACCCCGCGACTACCAGCTCTGTTCTTTTCTACTTTGTGACCGTTGTTAACCTAAAACCCCTCCACACTCTAAACCAGGGCCTTCGCCATTTGGAAAAAAACAATGTCGCTGACGTGACGTAGAATCTCTATTAGAGATCCTATGTTGAAATGTCCATCCGACACCTTTGAATTTTGAAAATTTCTCTAATATATATATATATATATTATTATTATTATTATTATTATTATTATTATTATTATTATTAATTACTTTAACACTTACAATTTACAAACTTACAAAATAGTACATTTCGTTTGGACATTGAAAGAATTGTGTCTTATGAGGTAGTTAATGATGATGGTGATAAACGTTTTAATGCATTTTTTTAACTACCACTTCCTTTTATTCTTGGGATGAGAAATCAAGAAAAGGAAAAGACATATTAGAAAGAAGAAGAAGAAGAAGAAGAAGAAGAAGAAATATAATCTGGTCATCAAGTCCTGTTTGTTATTTTGGAATCCAGAATTAGTATTTTTCGCAATTGTTAGCGGAATTATGTTTCATAAAATTATGGCTCACGATTTTTTTTAATTTCTAGAGCTTTTGAAATTAGTACGTCTGTGTGTGTGTGTTAGTCTTTTCATGATGTTTTGTTGAGAGAAGGCTAATTTTTTAAAAAACATATTTCTTCCTGCGTCATAAGTGTGTCATGGTCTGCATTTTGGTAAATAGACATTACTCTGAATTTAGCTCCATCATTGAAATTCGAGCGACACACAACACAGGGAGGCAAAAATGCAACAAAATGTTGGGTCTAAAAGGAAACTACTTTATATTCCAAAATACATCTACACGTGAAATAAAAACAATTCCAACTCTAAAAAATGTAATTCATGCTGTAAAATGCGATGAGTGCCTAAAAATATACGAGGGGGCGACACAAGGCATGAATAAAAGAGTCGGTCTACACAGAAGTAACATTAATCTAGCCAATAACAGGAAATCGTACGTTTCCCATCACTGACACTTACGTGATGGAGCTAAATTCAGAGTAATGTCTAAACATTCCATTTTTAAATTTGTGGGATCATTTTTGTTGAGTAATTCTAGGTGCCTTTTTATCTTTGAAAATAATTTTGGGATGCTTTTGTTTTGTGCGGGAATGTTTTATTCTTTTTCATTTATTTATATTTTTTCTTTTTTTCTTTTTCTGGTTTTTAGAGAGATTCTAATAGTGCTTCTTCTGCAAGTTCAAAACCCTTGTTTATTAATGGAATAGGGTATCCTCTTATTTATAATGCTTTTGGTATTTTCTCTAGGAGTATTTTTTAAAGGGTTTTGCAAATTCGTCGTGCTAGAGAGTAGGGAATAGATTTTTGACAACTTTTAATGTGGTGACTCTTGAAATTATGCTACTGTAGGTTGTCTGTGAGTTTATGGTATATGTTTGTGATGATGCAATTGTTTTTATTTTTATGAGCATATCTAGGAATGGTATTTCATTATGGTTAGATGTGATGAATATTGGTTAATTGTAGTTGATTTGACATGCAAATAGATTGGTGTAATGACTTCACACGGAAGAAAAACTACTGAGTGATTTAATGGATATATATATATACATATATAGTGAACAGAATCTAGTCATGAAAATGTGTTGGGCAGGTTTATTATCGTAAAGTGAACTCACGTGCTGAATTAGATACTATCACATAAATGAGGTAGATTAGCTGGCCTGCCTTCATACATGGAGACAATAGGATGCAGCCATGTTAGAAGGTAAGTTACTTGACTTCTACAAGATTTGCAACATAATAATAGAATGAAACCACTTCAAATGCAAAAACACTTCTACATTCGAAAAAATAAAATCTGAACTGTAAACTCTAAAAACGTAGTTTATGCTCTAAAATGCGATGCATGAACAAAAATATACGTGGATGTGACACAAGGCATGAATAAAAGTGTAGCCCTACACAGAAGTAACATTAATTTAAACAATTACATGAAATCGTACGTTTCCCAACACATACACCTAATGTTGTCGGGGTAAATTCAGAGTAATGCCTATCTACCAAAATGCAGACTATGAGACGCTCATCATGCAGAAGAAGGTGCAACATGAAAAACGAAGACACACACACAGACATACTAAATTTAAAAGCGCTCTAAATTAAAAAAAATTGCAAGTCATATAAAAAAATCGTAATTTTGGATTTCCAAAACAAACAGAAATTAATGACATGTATTATATTTCTTATTACTAAAAAGTAGAATTGCACACACATAATATTTTATCAAAATTGCTCAAAACAATTTTGAATAAAAAAGACGAAATTTAGCGAGTGAGTGTAAAAAAAATCTGGACAATGAAAAGTGAATGATTCTTAAAACGGAAACAATTTAAAAAGCCAGTGTGAAAATAACCAACAAATGAACACGTACTCATGAAATTTCTGACCTGCACACAAATCACTTATCTATACATACAGTGTTTCGGTCGTCAGAAAAAAAAAGGATCTGGATATGTAAATTTCCAAATTTATTCGCCTGAACATTGTCAACTCTGGACTCGAAATACGTGCAGCGACACAAATAATATTATGCTTACTTAATATATTATACAAAAGGTAAGTATTATTATTAATAATAACAATGGATCTACGTTGTAAACAAAAGGTTCACGGGTTCTCACACTTTTGCCACACACACAAACACACACACACACACATATATATATATATATATATGTATGTGTGTGTGTGTGTGTGTGTTTGTGTGTGTGTGTGTTTGTGTGTGTTAGCATAAAATTATAATGACTTGGTAGAATATGGGAGGATAAGGAGAGATATTTGTGGTAAAATTTCAAATACCTATAAGAAAACATAGCTGTTACTAATAATTTTTGAAATTTGATACTAAGAACTTGTTCTCATCGGTTTCTAAGAAATGGTTTGCTTTAGAATTTATACAGCGATTTCATGATTGGCAGACATCACTCATAGTCAAAACAATATTCGGTAAGTTACAACATTCAGCTTGATAGAGCTATTCAATTTGCATAAACGTTTCCAGTAGCTGCTCCTTTCTCTTTTCCTATCAACATACACTCCCTCTCCATATATATATATATATATATATATATATATATATATATACAAAATTGCCATGGAGCGATAGAGAGAGAGAGAGAAAGAGAATAAGAGAGAGAGAGAGACACTAAGTAACAGAAATAGAAAAGAAAGTGTTTATAGACAGAAATCATCACTTCACGAAGCCTAAATTTTTATGCCTCGAGGAATATTTAAACCTGTCGACATCTACCAACGACCTATCGCAGACATTGAATATTCTGCCAACATAAAATCATGAAATATATATATAGAGAGAGAGGGGGGAGAAAGAAAGAGAAAGAGAGAGGGAGAGAAAGTTATTATTTCTATTATAATGATAAAATATAGCAAGTTAATAGCTATAAAGTTTCAGTGTTTAATACAGCATCATCAGTCTGAAATTTGGTTATTTTACTTGGTTATAATGACATATATCGGTAAAATAGATTTTTCAAAAATAATAAAATAAAACTAAAAAAAGAGGCTATTAAATTAGATTAATAAAGTGTGCTGGAAGATGATAACATGTTAAAAGAATTTGTGTGAACTCATACAAAATTGTATGGATTTGTTACCAAAGAAAACTAATACATCACTCAACAACTCCCGGGCATGACATATAGATGGCGCTAGTAATTAAAAATTCATATGATTTTTTTTGAAGTACTAACCTTTAAATGGCACGTGACAACATTTGGGCCGAATCAGATTATTAGTTTACAAATTACAGTTATTTAAGTGAAGCTACTGTTGTAACTTTTCAAAACAATGGGAAAATCTTAATTTTGTGTGTTGATAAAGCATTGTTTCTGATTGAACGAAGTATTGTTCAAGTAAAACAGTGGCTTCATAAGTGTTATTCGGACTCTGCTCCGTCGGAAACAATGGTTAAGTGGCAGCATGATAACTTTAAACGAGGTCCTACTAACAGAAATGATGCTGAACACTCAGATCGGCCCAAATCGGAAATTGTCTCGGATACAACCAAAAACTCCACAAACTCATTGTGGGCGATCGTAAATAGAAGGTGCCTGAGATAGAAGAGGTGTTAAAATATTGAAATGCAGTGTATTCCCCATGTTGCATAAACATTTGTTAATAAGAAAGCTGTGTTCAAAGTGGGTGCTGCGTTTGCTCACAGTGGATAAAAAACAACAAGGCGTTGACGATTCAGGACGTTGTTTGCAACTGTTTTAACGCAGGAAGAAATGTCTGCATAAATATGTGAAAATGGATGAATCAGAGAGATACTAATTCAGTCTGGAGTCAAATCGGCAGTCAGCTGAGTGGACAGCAGCCGGTGAAAATCGTCTAAAGCGACCAATGATGCAAACATCACTAGGCAAGATTTCGGCCCCGTATTTTGGGATGCGAAAGGTATTTTGTTCATCAATTACCTTGAGAAAGAAGGAACCATCAATAGCGAATATTAGATAGCATTATTAGTGTGTTTGAAGGAAGAAATCACCAGAATACAGCCACAAATGAAGTAGTAAAAAGTGATCTTTCACGAGGACAACGCACCTTGTCACAAGTCGATCGCAACGATGACAAAATTACATGGATTGCACTTCGAAGTGATTTCGCATCCCCGATATTCTCTAGATAACAACGCTAGAAACTACTGGCTGCTTGCAGACCTCAAAAGAATGCTCCAGTGTAAGAGATTTAGCTCCATTAAAAACGTGATATTGGAAACTGAGGCAAAGCGTTCTACAAAAAAGGATCGACTTGTTACAGAAGCGTTGGAATCATTGTATTACCCTAGAAGGAGACCATGTTGATGAATAAAGTCGAATTTTGCCTAAAAGTTGTTGTTTTATTGGTTAGGCCCGGGTTTTTTTTAGTGATCTGTTAGATATGTCAAAAGAATAAGCCGGAAAAGAATAAGCCATTAGCAATAAAAAAAAATAAAACGTTGGAAAAAATAAAATAATATAAAATAAAACAGAAATAAAGGATAAAAATAACATAAAATATAAAAAATTCCTTAAACTGTTTTGATAATATAAAGATAAAAACAAATAAATTTTGAAAGAGCATAATTGAAGGTTTAGAAAAATAATAAACAAAATGTGACAGTAGTGATAAATTAAAGAGTTAATATTAAGGTATGTAATTAAAAAGAGATAAACTTATTAGCTAGTAAGTTTCAGTGAGCTATAATAATAATAATAATAATAATAATAATAATAATAATATGAGCATCACCCAGCACCGGTTACAGAAAAAGATGTAACCATTCTATGGGATTACACCATCTACACACATATAGAAAAATTGAAATAAACAAGCCGGACATTATTTTTAAAAACCAGAAAGAAAAAAACATGCCTATTAATTGATATGGCTTGTCCAGCGGATTGGAATATAGCAACCAAGGAATTCGAAAAACTGTCAAAATATAAAGACCTGGAGATTGAAATAGAAAACATGCGGAAATTGAAAACAAGAATCGTACCAGTGATAGTAGGTGCACTTGGAATGATAAAAAATGGAACAAAACAACACATTGAGAGAATCCCCGGAAATCCCTGCTTAAGAGATATACAAAAAAATGTCTTGTTAAGTACAGCCCACACACTAAGGAGAACTTTGTCTATGTAACGCTAGGAATGATTGGGAAGATATAAAAAACATGAAATGGAGCCATAACAACACCTGCCTTAGGTCTTCCCGCAGACTTGGTAAATAGTGCGATCATAGCAGAAATGGAAATATGATGAAAAATGACAACATAAAAATAATAACTATATACCGATGCTCTACAGTTATTGATTATATTTTAAAGTAATTATCTAACTCTGGTACGTATACCCAATAGTATTAAACACTTATATATATATATATATATATATATATATATATAATAAAGCACTGATCATACATTGAACCCTGTTATTAGCTACTGAATAATAATACTATACATATGCGCACCTCCATATGTATATTTATTAATTTACGTCACTATATATAATAATACATTTTTATATCGGTTGTAGCAAAATGTTATATCGGTTGTACTAAGAATCCTTTGAAAACTCACGATTACTTTCACAAGTTATGTTTTTATAATAAAACTTACCGCAATAAAACATTGCTTTCTACTTATTACTGACAATTAAAAATGTTAATAATTAACCCTACCGTCAAATAGAAATTATTAAAAAACAGAACTTGTAAATCTTTACATAAGCCATGTTTTTTATCAAATAATAATTATCAAATTCCCAAAACTAAATTTGCTCTATAAACGTAACGAAATAAATTCCATTTGTCATCATCATCTATAATAAACCTCAAAATATAGTTAATGTTTCCTAATATAATATAACTATACAGCTATATGCTCTAGCATATATCGATTGATTCTCTCACCTTTTGATAATTTAATTTGTTGCAGCATAATGGATAAATCACTGGCTAATTAAACTCTGTATGTTTGACGTGGAGTGTTAAAAATGTTTAGGTCTTTTGTTCTGGTGCACCTCTTTTAGTTGAAAGCTCGGATTAGCTTAATCACTGATGCCTCCTCAACAGGTGTTTACTCGTAAACCAGACTGGCAACTGGGTCCCACCCATTCACAGTCAGGTTAGCCAAATGCAGACGACAATTCTACGCCACTGATGTGCAGGGGGTTACATAAATGTAGAAAGATTAGTTAGAAAAGAGTGAGGAGTACAAGCTAGTTAGAAAGGAACAATAGAAAGCTGAGAAAGCAGGTGCAATGACAGATACATGGGCGGAGAGAACGTGAAGATTATACAGGGGAGGGGAGAGAGCTAGAGTCCAGTGGTTAGTAGGTGAGTATTAACTTTGCTTTTAAATTTCTGGGGGTCGTAGCCGTCAGGAATGCAAGATATATATATATATATATATATATATATATATATATATATATATATCCCACAGATGAGCTGTGATACTTCAAAACAGGCTTGTATGTAGACGACTAATATATATATATATATATAGTCATCCGCAGACATATCTGTTTCGATGTATCACAGCTCATCAGTACGATTAGACAGCCGATTGCTTTTTACCCAGGATTCAAACCCAACCGAATTGGCGTTAGTCGGCGATTCTACCTCTCAGCTATGGGCGCTCGGTAGAAGGAGGCAGACTTTTTAGCTTGTATATTATCATTATACACGCATAATAGCTGAGAGTGTTCCAATTCATTGCTGAATGAACGATGCGTATATGCCAGAATAGCTACTGTTTTCCAAAGTCTACCATTTTTCAAGAGTGCTCAATCAGGGTGTGAGAGCGTCATATATATATATATATATATATATATATGAGCTGTGATACAGAGAAACAGGCTTGTATGTGGATGAAGACTAATATATATAAATATATATATAGTGTTTAATTATAAAAAACACAGTATTTACTCAAATACATACATACATATATATATATATATATATATATATATATATATATATATATTAAAAAAGGATTAATTTTTTTCTCCATAATTAGGATCGGTTTTTTGGAATTTACCTTCCTGCTTTTTTCCCTTGGATTGAAGTATCTGAATTAAAATATATATATATATATATATATATATATATATATATATATATATATATATATATGTATGTGTGTGTGTGTGTGTGTGTGTGTGTGTGTGTGTGTGTGTGTGTGTGTGTGTGTGTGTGATACCTTTACTATATCTCTCGGTATTCTTGACAAAATTCCCAAAATGCTCTGTAATGTAAACGGTCCTAACCTGCCATCTGATCTAAATCTGACCGTTCTACTGCATATTCTCTTCTGATAGTCTTTTTGTAGAATTACTTTCGGGTTTCATGCTTTAATGCCATCTAAGATTTTGAAGAATCTGAATGTAACGTCAATCGCTATCGTCGGTCTTCCTGTAACTTTTTTTATTGTCCTTTCTTCTCCCTAAATTCTTCTCACTCTTTTTCACTCACAGTAACCCCTTGCGTCTTATTCGCATTACCTGCTTGATTGGAGAGAAATGATTTCATAATTAATATACATCTTTCCTCACTCTTGCACAATGTAATCTTTATATGCTGAATTTATATTTGTAGTTTGTTTACGATGTAGAATGATGTGTCAACTTCTTGTGGCGTCTCTCTTAGCCTCTTAAGCCCCAATTAAATGGGTAGTGGTAATGGCGTAAAAAGCTCTTCAGTATTCGTGTAATTAGATTTTATCATCACTACACATTTGCAGAAATCGTTGAAAAGAAACGGAAAAAAAACTCTAAGCATAAAATAAGAGATTAAATTATCGCCGGAATAAATCGAGAAAAAAAGTGTATTTTCCTACTTCGATGGAAGCCATAACCTATTTTTAATGACAAAACCGTTGAATATCCTGCGAAAGTAATCGTGGAAACTTGAGGCATTATATAAATTTCAGTTTCTTTGGAACAATAACAGAAAACTTTACAGTGCAAACGGTCTCCTAACATCTTTAATAAAGCGTTGCAAATTGCCTGTTGGCAGATGAGACATTTTGAAAGAATATCGAAGAACGCAAAGGGCTGAGGCTTGAAAATCTTGACAGAATTTTTTTTCAAAATTACACTTGGGGCTCAGAAGCAAGTATTTATCTAATCGAAATACATTTTTATTAAACCATTCAAAAATGTCATTAGCAGTGGTGGTTGGTAGGTCGGTGGGTTTTGTATGTCAAAACTTGTAATATTGAATGAGATATATGCAAGCACTATCTAAGCGAAAGAATTCTTTTTTATTTATCTGACCACATATCGAGAGAAAAATAAGTTCAACGCCCCCTACGGGATGAAGTTAAAATAATAGAGAACGCCACTGGAAACTACGTAAACTTAAGGAATCAGCACATGTGCTAGGCTTAAAAAATCTCCTAATCCGACCATGCATAGAGATGAACACAATATGGGAACCAGTAATACGGAATGCCAGAGAAAATCATTAGTGTCAAAAACTGCAATATGAACTCTGGTAAAAAATACAGGAGAAAAACATTAACATCAAAAATTGCAAGATGAACTTTGGTAAAAAAAAGTGTTACTGGACTTTAGGTTTATAAGCACCAAAAATTCAGTTGTTCTTGTCTTTAAGGACACATAACACAGTGGATATATACATTGGTTGTGATTTGACCTAAAAAATTGTATGCTCAATACATGGCTACAGCAGTGTTGAACAATTATAGGGTTAGAGGGAGATAATTCATGACTACCAAAAGAGACGATGCTACATAGATCTTATACCCCAGTGATTGTAATAAAGTTTCTGTTCGAAATTCCTACCACCTGAAGAAGGTCGGAACCTTTAACACTCAATAAATCATTGCTTCCTAATTGACTTACTGCTTGGTTTAGATTGAAATGATTTAAAAATATATAAACTCTATCGAATACCATTAAATATATTAAATGAAATAAATATGGTCTACATTAAATTCGTTATTTAAAGTTGATCATCTCCCCCAGTGACAGCTTAACTAACTGCTAATGGTCGGCAAAACCAGTCCAACTTCGCTTTTACCTACGCCAGGATAGAGAGATAAGACGCGTCATCTTAAGGAATAAGGATGAAAATCAATAAATACGAGCAGAAAAATGGCAAAGTATTTCTTTGTTTCTTCTCTACATTCTTATAATAATTTTTTTTTTGCTATAAAACAACATAGAGAATAAAATATATACATACAGAGTTTGAATTTGATAATAAAAATTCCCAAACCACATGGATATTCTGTCACAGCCATCTATAACAGACAATATGGCAGCGAATGCTGGAAATCTCATCAAAGATGAAAAAGCTGGAAATCTCATCAAAAATGAAAAACAAAATTGAAGCAATCGAAATGTGGTTCTACAGAAAGATTTTGAGGATACCATAGACCGAACATGTGATCAAAGTCGAGAGAATGGAAACGAAAACGAAACTGATACTTAACATCCGGAAAAGAAAGCTGAATTTTTAAAAATATGTCATGAGGAAGGAGGGCTTGAAGAATCTGATACTCCCAGGACATATATAATGAAAGGGTGTTAACAGATAAAAGAGATGTGCAAGTCCATGATCGCCTACGTCCAAAAGGAACACAGCACATAGAAGATAATATTAGTTCAGACTTCATTGGCTTCGATTTTCAGAAACAGAAGTAATAAACCTAGAAAAGATGATATTTTTACTTGATGATTATTTTCAATTCAATTATCACAATCTTAATCGATCAAAAAGCTTAGTGGAGAACATTAGAAATCCGTGAAATAATATATCAAGAACACATGTAAATCTAGTTAGATACTGTATTGTGCTATGCTAATTGTCATCCGAATAAATCTATCTATCTATCTATCTATCTATCTATCTATCTATCTATCTATCTATCTATCTATCTATCTATTTCCGCCCGTTCGTATCTATCTATATTACAATGTTAAAATCTATCTATAGATCTATCTAAAATGTACAACTGATATCTATCTACGTTAGACTATCGATATCAATATATCTATGTTATACTAATTATATCCCTCTCTATCTCTTTTTTCTGTCTCACTCCTTCTCTCCATCTCTCTCTCTTTCTTTCTATCTCACTCCTTCTCTCCCTCACTTTCTCTCTCTCTCTCTCTCTCTATATATATATATATATATATATATAACATTATTCACGTATAACTTATAGAATTCATATCTATTTGTCATTATAATTTATAATAAGTATATCTATCGAAATTTTACTGTTCATATGTATCAATTGAATTTACACAATTCATATCTAATAAATCCATATTATTAATAACGATCTATCTAATTCATACTTGGGCATCTCCGTGTGGTATGGTGGTTAGCAAGCTTGTCCCTGTGACAACAGTGTAGTGAGTTCGATCCTTATTATGTACCCCATACTTTCGGCCTTGTGCCAAAACTAAGCGGCGCTTAGAAAATTAACTAATTCATAATATTCATATATATTTATCAAATTTATGTTACTGATCATTTATTTTATACAGTTTATATCTAACTATGTATGTATGTATGTATGTATCTATCTATCTATTTGTCTATCTATCTATCTATCTATCTATTGAATTCATGCTACTCATATCATTTATTTAATGAATGTTATTCATATCTATCTATCCATCTATTTATTCATATATGTTACTTATATTTTATCTATCTATCTATCTATCTATCTATCTATCTATCTATCTATCTATCTAATTTGTGTTACTCATACCATTTATCTAATTAATGCTATTCATATCTCTCTCTCTCTCTTTATCTATCTATCTATCTATCTATCTATCTATCTATCGAATTCATGTTACTCATACCATTTATTTAATGAATGTTATTCATATATATCTATCCATCTATCTATTTATTAATATATGTTGCTTATATTCTATCTATCTATCTATCTATCTATCTATCTATCTATCTATCTATTCGTTTTTTAATCATTTTACCCCAAGCGTTACAGTGAGATAAAAAAAAACATGGTACATGATAGAAAGAAAGGATAACAGATAGATGTGATTCAAGGAGATAGAAACTGTTCCTTTACTTTGCATTTAATTTTTTTAAGATTGCAGCCATCAGGGAAGCAAATCAATGGAAGTGGTTTCTACAGGCCAATTATGCGAGAAAATTAACTATTAAAGTAGAAGAGGCGGTTACATTTAACTATTTCAACGTTAAAAGATTGTGACCTAAATGTCTATCTAGTAGCACACTTAAATTCATGATAAAACGCTCGTCAGAGCAATGGAGGTATCTGTAGAAAAGACAGAGGGAAGCCACATCAAGTCGGTTAAAAAGTGACCGTAATCGATGTGACAACTCAGGGTCGATTACATTGCAGATTCTGTTTTAGATCTTCTACATTAGTACCTTGAGATGAATAGTATGAGCTTTCGACCAGATATGAGAAGAGAATTCAATGCACGGAAGAATGGTACATGATACATTCACGGAAGAATGGTACATTTATAAATGTGTAAGATGGATTCTGACGAGAAGAACTTTCTGGACAGACAAAGAGATCCAACATTCCTAGCAACAGATGCAGCTATAGATTCGATGCATTCGTTCAACCCCAATTCGGTTCAGAAATAAGACGCTGTGTGTTGCTCTCCAGAAAACAAGCCTCATCAATTTTGATTGCTGTTAGAAAAGTTTGTATATGGTAGTGAAATGGGAGCCGTTCCGTTTTGGTGGCATTAAAATTTACAGGTCATTTCATACCACAGTCCATGACGAAGTAGTGGTGTTTTTAAAGGGCAACACCCAGGTTTACTCTTTCAGCCTTGGTAGATTTCTTATTATAACTGGAGGAAATACTGATATCCTCTGCATATATGCCTACTTTGAAACTGATTATTTCAGGAAGATCATTGATGAAGATCAGAAACAATGTAGCACCAAGCATAGAGCATTAATAGCTTCCTGCCTTTGTGTGAAAGGATCTAGAATATTCTCTATTTAAAAGTACCTCAATTTCATGACTTTATAGGCGCGGCTTGATTAAATCAAACAATCGTCCAGAAAAACCGTAGCCCTAGAACTTGCACAGTAGACCAGTATGCCAAACTGTGTCAAACATTTTCCTGATATCCAGAGCCACACCTCGAAACTCGTCATTCTTATTAAATGCTTGGTGTACAGATTCAGTCATGGCAGTTGGCACATCAGCGGCAGACTTCGCGAAGCGGAACCTATATTACATGTCAGAGAGCAGGTCCTAAGGGAAGAGATGCTTAACTATTTCATCATTGATAAGAACCTCGGATAAGTTATCCAGGAATCTAACAACAATATTTAGAGAGGTCAGAGAGTTATTTTGTGCAGAAATTATACTTTCCCGTCAAAATGCGTGTTGTGTTTGATACTAAAACTGTTTAGTCTCAAGTCGTAAGGACGTTCTGTGCCCTCATCAGATAAATTATATGATTTACGAATATAATCGTGACTGCGTTGTCAGTTACATAGGCAGAAGCACTCAAAGACATCACAGTAGAATCAAACAGCACATCTCACTGAAAACCATGAACTATACCTGGCAAGAAAATGAATTTGTCCACAACAGGGACTGTTCCCCACTCTGTGAACATCTTTTAAAGAATAAATTGTGGACTTTGATGTCATTTCCTTTTCCGTATTATCCGGTTTATATTCACTTGTTCATTTAAAGTTGCTGGAGTCTGTTTATATCAGGTCTTGCAGACCGTCGTTGTGTAAGTAGCAGGCATGTTTGCTAGGTCATGCTTTCATCAGTCTCCAGAAATTCATTCCCTCTTTCCCATTATGGACCATTTTATTTTTCACAACTCTTACATTTTACGTTAAGTTCTTCCAATAAAAAAAACTTTGACAACCGAGAACAAAGACGGTTTTTTTCTTTCCTTTTTTAATATTTTATCTTCATTATGCCCTCTCACATAAAAAATTATAACTGTTAATATATATAGTTGTCATTATGGTCATCCGCAGACAGATCTGTTGCACAGTTCATTCAGTACGGTTAGACTCCGATTGCTACACAACCCAAGCGCGAAACCTGGCCGATTTGGCGTCAGTCGGCGACTCTACCACTGGGCCACGGGGCGTGCGGTGGAAAAAGACAGTCCTTTTAGCACATATCATATTACGCGCCCAATAGTTAGCGTGCTCAAATTCATTTTTACTGAATGAGCGATGCGTACACGCTAGAGTGGCTACTGTTTTTCAAAGTCTACCTTTCTTCCAGAGTGCTCAATTAGAGTGTGAGAGCGTAATTATTAAGTATAGTGAGAGCGTAATATATATATATATATATATATATATATATATATATATATATGTAGTGTGTGTCCTGTTCTTTAAAATACTGCCTGGTCTCCATATCCACTTAATTTGTGTTAGGTTAACATTGAGCATATATTGAAGCGAATTATACGGGTATAAAAACAAAATTAAAAATATTCACATCCGTATTTACAATTTCTTAATTGAAAGAAATGAATTACAAAATTTCCTTGCGAACAACTTCAAACAGTATATTTTGTGTATCCGTTTAAACAGAAAATATCTCTGCGGGTGCAAATGTATGCGACACAGGCTCACATATTTTAACTGTATGTACGAATTGTAGTTGTACTTGTCGAACTTCTAAGGGAAGAAATGTGGTTGCCAGTAATGATGCATGTAAAAAAAATCTAATCGCTAAGCATCAATTTGTAATATTTGCATGCTTGAATAAATATACGAAAGATGTAAATAATTACCTAAGTGGAAGAATTGCGGTATCGTTTTTATAACAAATGATAGAACAAAACTATTCAAAGTTTTTATGAATGACTTGTTAGCTAACAAAATGATTTATACTTAAAATAATTGAGTAGGCTCCGAACGAATCTAAAATTTAAGACTAATTCGGAAGCTGATTGGCTAATATAGGAGGGTCAATCAATAAATAAGTTGAATCTTTCGGTATAAGAACTTCTAATACAGATAGAAGCTTACTTTTCCTTTCAACGTAAGATCCCAGCAGTTTCACACACTTTTTCCATCTGTGCACAAGCTTCCGTATTCCCTCAGCGTAAAAATATTGTCTTAGCCAATCGCTCACAGCCCTTTTGACTTCATCGTCACTTTCAAACTTCGTGTTTCTTGTGAACGCTTTCAAGGGACCAAACAGGTGAATGTCTAAAGGGGCATGGTCTGGGCTGTAAGACGGATGAGGAAGCAATTCCCTGCCCAGCTCGTTGATGGTCCACACCGTTTGGGCTGCTGTGTGAGCTGACCTTCGGGTAGGCAAGGTTATCATAGACAATTTTGTCCGAACAGATAGGCTCAAAGTACTTGCAATGTCATCCACTGTCATCCTTCTATCAGATTGAATGTGGTCATTGACTGATTCAATCACCTCAGGAAACCTCACTTCTGTATGCCTCCAAGGCCTGTCTTCATCCTCAACACTGCTCCATTCTTCTTTAAACAATTTAGCCCACTTGTAGATATTTTTGGCTGAAACATGTCGAACCTTTCACAGTTGACATTCTCTTATGAATTTCAACTGGTTTGCACCCTTCAGCACCCAAAACTTAACCTCTATCAATCCAGAAGCATGCTCTTTAGTCGGCCATCTTTGTTAATCTCCAAAACACTTAAAACCTGTGTCAATCTACAAAAAACTGAATCCCTTTGAAAATAGAAAAAAAACTAAAAAAAGTAAGCTTGTATCTGTATTAGTTTAGAAGTCCTTATACCGGAAAATTCACCTTATTTACTGAATGACCCTTGTATATTTTTACAGTGTTTAAATATTTCTTTTTAAGGAAAAAATATCGTTGATTCATTCAGAAATAGAGCCTCGAAAACATCAATTTTAATAGAATATTTTATTTTACACCACGTGTCTTGTACGTTGTTGCTGGTTAGTTAAAATATATGGCTACAAAAATTCAGTTATTTTGTGAGCTGACCTATGTACAAAAAATGAGTTTTCAGTGACAGTACTTAAATCTATTAGTATGTTTCTGAAATACTAAAACAGGGCAGCACAAATATCCCCCACCCAGATCAATATATGTATATTAAAAAAGACAGAAAAATAAATATTAAGTTAAAATTAATGCAATGCATAAAAATTTACAATGTTAGTTATTAGAAAAAATTCATAAAACTTGAATTTTGTTTCCGTAAATGTCTATATAATGTTTTGTGTAAATGAATAAAAGATTAAAGTTCTGTACATGTAATTAGATAATTAATATTATTATTGCATTCAGTGCATGAGGAAAAGTAAATATTTGGAATGTTTAGATGTTTCGACGCATGCTGGCTTCAGTTTTTCATTCGAGATTTCACTTTTGATGTGTCAATCGATATTGAAGTAAAAATATTTTTTTTGATGTTTTACAAATATTTTGTAAGGTTTATTGTTGTGTCGATGAAGTGATTATATATATATATATATATATATATATATATATATATGTTTCATTAAATAATATATTTATTTATTTAATGTAAGTTTTTCATATTCACTGATAAACTTAATAGCATTAAATGAAGAAAGAAAATTACAATATTGATACATAATTTTTTAATAATCTTATCTAAGCTTTCAGCTTACATATGCCATTTTCAAAGATGTCAAATTACATTATATATTATAAACACGGACAGTTTGTCATTATGGTTTGTCCGTGTTTATAATATATAATGTAATTTGACATAAAATCAACAAAAAATCTATACCAAATATTTCATTGACCAAACAAGTGTACACAACCTTCTCATCAAAATATTTGTCTTCCGATCTAAACAGCAGTAAAAATGTTATTCAGTAATTATATATATATATATACATATATATATATATATTGTCACAAAGTTGTGGAACTCGTAGGTTTTTTAACCTGATGTTCATGCATTTACTTTTATAAAGAGTGCTCGATACAAACGTAGAGCATTATATTGTAATAGTTGTTTCAATGGTTTATAAATTCATAGTATCGCTACACAATAATTTTCGCGTTTCAAAGCTACCTTATATATATTTTTGCGTTTCGAAGCTACACACACACACACACACACACACACGCACACACACACACACACACACACATATATATATATATATATATATATATATATATATGTTTGTGTGTGTGTGTGTGTATTTAAATTTTGTGTATTTAGGCAGAATTTGTTTATTAATGCATGTTTCATTATGCAATATAGACAAGTTTTATCTTTAAATCTCGTGTTTGCTCGTTTTTAATAAAAAAATATATTAATTGTCCAAAATGTGTGGAATAAAATATCTACACAATATCAAATAGAAAGTCAGTATTTTGTAGTTTGAATCAACGATCAGACACAATTTGTTTTCTGACTTTAAATTTGAAAAGGTAGGTACATGTCTCTCTGATAATACTTTAGGAATGTAGCCAGTCACTCACAAATTAATTGAACTGTTATTGCAATGTCGGAAGTTTACAGTATTTATTGATGTCCCCGATCATTTGTAAATCTAATTGATAGGTCACCAAACATTTGTTTGTAGATGATTGGATTTCTATGATTACATTGGAAAATATTTGTATGACGATGAGTCAGTAATATTTTTTAGATAGTTTTCGGAAGGTGATCACCAATTATGTGTAGTTTAATAGATATGCATAAACGAAGAAATAAAAATCTTCAAACACATTTAATAATTTCTATTCATTTGAGTATTTTTTCTTTCAGACTGAAAAGAATTAATTCGAAAATTCATTACGAACAGCTTCACATTGACTATTTTGTGTATCTGTTTTTAAACAAGTACAAGTAAATGAACTTTGTTAGTATAGGTTAAACAAAAAAGTATCTATGCGAGTGTGCAAATGAGTATGACATAAGATTACGCTGTTTTAGCTATATATATATGAAGAGTATTAGTAGTAATTGTCGACCTCATAAGAAGGTAGAGGAAGTTAGTTGCGAGTGTTGACGCTCGTAAAAGTACGTAATCGCTAAGCATTAGTTTGTAATATAGGGTGATCCATTAAGATGGATCGAAGTTAGACGTAAATTAAATAGTGTTATTAATAAAATTTTATTCATTTCATTATTGGATGATTTTATTTGAGACATGGCAATTATGTTTGAAAAATAATATCGCTTAAATATCTGCCAAGGCTCCGGTGGCACACCTGCACTCAATGGTAAAAATCTTTGATGACATCTCTGCATAGTTGCTTCTCAATATGTCTCATTATCTTATCTTTCAGCTGTTGAACTGTTGTTGGCATAGACTTTATTTTTTAGATGACCCCAAAGAAAGAAATTTAATGGCGTCATGTCGCCCGATCGCGGTGGCCAATTGACATCACACTTTCGAGAAATTATGCGAACTGGCAACTTTTTTCTATAAAGTCATGTTTGCATTGGCTGTGTGGCATGTGGCGCCGTTCAGTTTTTACTACAAATCCTTGACATCCATATCATTCAATTCCAGCCATAATAGCCATGAATGATATAACAGGATCCAATAGTGAAATCAATATATTTTTTTACAAAAGACACTATTTTAATTTATGATAACTTCAATCTGCCTTAATGGAATCCCTTGTATTTGTATATTCAAATAGATATGCGAAAGATAAAAAAATTAAATATGAGTACTTCAGTTTTGTTTTTGTCACGACTGATCGAACAAAACAAACCTGGTCAGATGCTCACTGAAAGACTAATTAGGAAACCAAATTGATTCACACTTAAAAGAAACTAGAAGGCTTCGATTGAATCATAAATGTTAGATTCATGCTCGAGCTGATAGGCTAATATCTATTTTCCAAGTTTTTAAATATCCTTTTTAAGAAAGAAAAAGATTGTTAATCATATTCTGAAGTTGAGCCTCGAAACATCATTTATCAGTGAATATTTTATTTCACTGTCTGACAATTCAAAGAATGCCACGTGTTTCGTATGACGTCGTTGGTCGGTTAAAATATATTACTACAAAAATTGAATCACTTTATGTGAGCATGTCAATAAACAAAAAGTTTGTTTTCAATAACAGTACATTTTTCAGCCTACACTGAGATGCGACCACACACACACACACACACACACACATATATATATATATATATATATTGTATATAACATATCATTTATGTCTATATAAACTATGCTATTTTATATTTATCTATCCATCTAGCTATCTAATTTATAGTATCTATAACTAACTAATGCATTCTGTTAATATCTACTCATTTAATTCAGAATATTCACATCTGCCTCATACTATTACTATCTATCTATCTATCTATCTATCTATCTATCTATCTATCTATCTATGTAATTTATACTACATATATATATAACAATATATCGCATTTATACTATTAGGGCTCTGTTCTAGGCCCAACGCTCTTCCTTATTTTCATAAATGATCTCCCAGACGTGATCAGTTCCCAGGTAGGCATCTACGCAGATGACACAACAATTTACTATCGCATCAGTAAGAAATCCGGCGAGGCGGACAAACATTACCTCGCAGCTGATCTTGAAAGGTATCTACATTCAGTGGTAGACTGGGGAAAAAAGGGGCATGTAAATTTCAATGCGTCTAAGGCGAAGCTGCTGTCTATCTGTCAATCATCACAGGAAACCTTTCTGCCTCCCATAAGAATGAACCAAGCGAGTCTCCTTGAGAGCAAAAGACTGCGCCTCATCGGCATTACCTCATCTTCTTATCTCAAGTGGAACGATTAAATTGACTCAATAGCTAAATCCACTGCTAGCAGGTTTGGCCACTTTGTCGGAACAGGAAGTTTTTTTTTTGCACATATACAAATCAACCATCCGACCGTGCATGAAATACTGCTGTCATATATGGTCGGGCGCATCTGCTGTTCATCTCAGAGTTCCCGACAGGCATCAAAGGAGAATCAGTAATGTGATAGGTACCGACTTGGCAGCCCGACTCCAGCCACTTTCTCACCGATGGGATGTGGCTTTCCTTCGTCTGTTTTATAAATATTTTCATGGATTCGGCTCCGATAAACTTAAGTCACGGATGCCCCTGCCACTCGAGTTTACTCGTGCAACCAGACTGACAACTGGGTCCCACCCATTCACAGTTAGATCAACCAAATGCAACCGACAATTCTACTCCAACAGATTCTTTTCTTGCACTTCCCGCCTGTGGAACTTGCTTCCATATTCTTGCTTCCTAACGGATACAACCTCCAGGAATTTAAATGTAAAGTCAATACTTATCTCTTATCCACTTGATTCCAGTTCTTTCTACATTATCCTCTATATCTTTTCCTTTCCCTCAACCTTTGCAACTGTTATTCCAGTTCTTTCTACATTAGCTGTTATTCCAGTTCTTTCTACATTAACTGTTATTCCAGTTCTTTCTACATTATCCTCTATATCTTTTCCTTTCCCTCAACCTTTGCAACTGTTATTCCAGTTCTTTCTACATTAACTGTTATTCCAGTTCTTTCTACATTATCCTCTATATCTTTTCCTTTCTCTCAACCTTTGCAACTGTTATTCCAGTTCTTTCTACATTAACTGTTATTCCAGTTCTTTCTACATTAACTGTTATTCCAGTTCATTCTACATTAACTGTTATTCCAGTTCTTTCTACATTATCCTCTATATCTTTTTCCTTTCCCTCAACCTTTGCAACTGTTATTCCAGTTCTTTCTACATTAACTGTTATTCCAGTTCTTTCTACATTAACTGTTATTCCAGTTCTTTCTACATTATCCTCTATATCTTTTCCTTTCCCTCAACCTTTGCAACTGTTATTCCAGTTCTTTCTACATTAACTGTTATTCCAGTTCTTTCTACATTAACTGTTATTCCAGTTCTTTCTACATTATCCTCTATATCTTTTCCTTTCCCTCAACCTCTGCAACTGTTATTCCAGTTCTTTCTACATTAACTGTTATTCCAGTTCTTTCTACATTATCCTCTATATCTTTTCCTTTCCCTCAACCTTTGCAACTGTTATTACGCTTGTATTACCATCTTTCTCCTTTCCTTTCTCTGACGCCCCCTGTAACTGGTTCGTCTCTATGCTTACTCTCCTCCTATCTAATCTTATGTAGCTCCCTGTGCATAAGTGGCGTTATCGTCTTGCTTGGGGTGAAACGATTAAAAAAAACCAATCTAGCTATTAGTCTAAAGTAGCTCGATGGGCTGTAATGGCTAGAAAAATTTCTCGCTAGAACTTATAAAGACTGGGTAGTGAGTTCGATACTTAATGGATGCCAATATTTTCGGCATTGTGCAACAACTAACTGGTGCTTAGAAAATCAACTATCTAATTCATATCTATCTATTTGATACTAGTCATATTACCTACCTTATAATATTCATGTCTATCAAAAATATACTATCAATATCTATTTATGCCATTCAGATTATGTAATATATGCTATTCATAACTATCTACCTATTAACTTATACTGTTTGCACACACATACACGCGCGCAAACGCACACACACATATACACACACACACACACACACACACATATATATATATAAGCATCCGCACACAGATCTGAAGCTCAAATTTGAAACATAGAAAAAATAAGAAGTATTATATGGTGCGCGATTTCTGGGATATTCTTTATATATATAAATCTATTTTATACTATTTATGTAAGTTTGTTTTTGCTATTCATAGTATATAACTTATACGATTCATATCTATCTATCTAATTCATACTATTCATATCTATCTGTCTATTTATCTCAGTGATTCTCACGATAACGCCTCCTTGCGGATGATGTGCATAATTAAGTGCTATCTTGCAAAGTAATGTATACTTTTAACATCATGATTTCTTTATTTCTTTTACACATATACTGACATTTGTAGATATTTCTGAGAAATTTGACGCAATAGCAATACGTTTACAGAGCAAAACCTGCATATCAAAGTTCAGGATCTTAGAAGATCCGGTATCACAACTGTTACATTTTTTTCACAGCTTAACTCGCGGTGATTATAATAATAAAAAAAAACACAAACATACTATAGCAATTTTGTTGCATGAATTTGGGTACACATTTACAACTGCAGTCTGAATATTCTTGGTGCTTAATGGTTGAGATCTCTGAAAAAAGTAAAGGGTAAGTCCCATTGATCTCTCTCTTTACACACACACACACACACACACACACACACACATATATATATATATATATATATATAGCTGCTTTGGAGATATCTAGTACAACAACTTTAGCTTCGTCGTTTTTCTCGAGAGCCTGGTATATATACTCTGTGATGGTCGTTGAAATATCAGCAGTAGACATGGTGAAACGGAAACCTGTTTATCGGAGAAGAGGCCGTGGGCTGTGTGATGTTGAACCACTTCAGCATTGATAATAGCCTCGAGCACCTTGCCAAATTAAGTAGGAGGTTGATAGGGTTATAATTAGAGGCTTCTGGGGGGTTCTCCAGAGTTCTTAAATACAGGAACCACAGACGAGGACATCCATACGGAAGGGAAGAAGGAAGCAATGTGGCAGTAGTTGTAGATTATGGAGAGGACAGAAGAGTTCAGAAGCACATTTGACCAGAACAATGATTGGGATTTCGTCACCTCCGCTCGTCTTATGGGGTGGGGGTCAAGCTTTAAAATTATGTTAGAGTCCAGCGAGGGAATAATGTGAATGTTACTAAGTTGAGTCTCAGTTCTTGGTGGGAGGTCGAGTGCGGATATCCCAGTCAAATGAAATGTTGAGTTGGTGAGAATCTGCAAACAAAACATTAAGCCTTGTCCACTGAAGATGTGATGAACTCACATTTATTGATTAAAGCGGGGACTGAGGGATTGATGTTATTTAACAAATACTTACATAGCCTCCGGTGGTGTTTAGAGCAGAACTAGCGGGATTACATACGCTATTTGATTCTTTCAGTAAGGAATAGCATAGCATAAATTAGGATCCTCTTGAACTGATTTCGAGCAGACAAAACGACGCCTATTATGGTCAGACTCGTGGCTCCGATAAAGCCGGGAGAAGTAATTCCTGTGGGCAATAGCGGCCGGGCAAGCAGAGGAGAATCAGGCGGACAAATGTGGATAAAGTCATAACTTCCTAGCTGTGATGGAAGTATCGATGCCAGCATTAACCCAAGAGGAGAGCTCGGACGCACGGTCTTTAACGGGAAGACTAAATAATTTGTTACAAGGGGCGTCACACAAGAATTCGTGGAAGGACTCCTAGTCTTCTCTTTGACAGCAGTAAGATATTCTGCTAGATTGGGGTTTCTGGGAGGAGGGGATGTGAAAGGAGATACGATGTGAAGACGCTACGCAAGAGTTCGGGCTCATAACTCACAGTCGGAAGCAGCGACCAAAAATCTACCAGCCTGGTACCCTTTGAATAAAAAGATGTCGTTACATTCCACACACACTGCAAAAAGCTTACGACAGTAGTACAATTAAGACCCTAGGAGAGGAAAGAACCCAGGGACCCCTTCCTAAATAAAAAACGGCTGAGCCTGTACTTCTCAAAAGAAGAGGCAGGAGTATGAACTGGGCGATAGTTGTCTATCTACTCCAATGTAAAAAATGATAAAAATAAAAATTATAAAAATAATCTAGAAAAACAAAATTAAAAATTCCTTAAGTTTTAACTTAGTTAAAAACAGGAAGTTCCTTTGTAGTCACAACAACTGAATTTTAACATAACTTTCCTTATAAATTTAAACAAAATTTTAAAAGGCCCTTACAGTCCGGACGCCTAAATGAGCTAACTGAAAGATTACCATACACAAGTATGCTTTGAAATTTATCAACGCTATATGCGACAAAACATAGAAAAAAAAATACATCTAAAAATATAAATTTTCAAAATCAAAAATACAAAAAAGGGCCAATCAAGCTTACCTGAGACGAAATCGGCTGAAATTAGAATATTAACCGAATTGAAAGAAACTAAATTCAACATGGTGAATTCCATTTCACTTTTTATTTAGTTGTTATTAATTCAGTTCGTTTTTCTTTTTTACATTTTCCTTTTTGCCATTAAACGTACATTTGTTATTTGTTCTGCGATTAAACGTAGGTTCAATTTGTTCGGGTTGTTTCTTGGTTGTTTCTTGGTTGTTTCTTGGTTGTTTTTCTGCCGTGATTTGTTATTATTTCTCACACAAATAATAAAACGGCAATTGCTTATAGAATCATGTAATACAGTAAGTCACTGTAAAATCAGCAGATAACGAAGAAAAAACATGCATACTAGTAACTGATGGAAACTACGTACATAAAATATCTTTTACAAATAGTAAATACGCGAACAGCACAATTTTTTCTCAAAATAACTAGCATAAAAATAACCCCCAAAAAACACAAAAAACAAAGAAACAAAAAACCCAAATCACACGAAAAATGTCATGGAAAATATTGAAAACAGCATCGTTCTATGTTAATAAATCCAACACTGTAAACTCTGTCTGCAGGAAAAAATGCTATAAATGCTTTCCAGATCAACACATACTACTAAATATGCAAGCAGAATTTATTTCAAAGTGTAAACATTAAACAAACTTTTGTTAGGTTGCTTGAAGTTTAAAAACTGAAAATGAACACGAATAAACAAACATAAAAAATAAAATAATAAATGAAAAATAAGTAGTTAAGCAAAAGACCAAAGGATATGACCTGACGACTGATTTTAGAATGAAACCACCTGTTGCCTCGAAATGTTGACTTCAATGCACTCTTCTTATAAGTATATATGCTCTATCCGTGATATTTAAACAGTTAACCCCTTAAATGTAGCATATCATAAAACTATATTTTATCATATATACAGAGGGCTAACAAGATAAGAGAAAACACTACCACAACAGCATAATTTCGAAAATTTGATTAAACTGTCAAAAGCTTGATTATTTTTTATGTTTGTTGATTTAATATTGATAGAACTTCAGTTTTTTCTAAAATTCTTGTTTTTTTTTAAAAATATTATTAAACGCATGTTTTTTAAATCAGTAGTCAAGACTATTTGAAATTTTTATCTAATCATCTTCATCCTATGTTTCAGGAACTGTTTCGGGGGAGAAATATCATTTTTCAGGATGATAATGCACACATTTATACTGCTAAAGTTGTAGCTGAATGGAACGAGGACTGTTCTAAAGAAGTAGAATATTTTATCTCTCAACCATAGTCCCCATATTATTGATGATTTATGGTTCATTTTAGAAAAATAAGTGAGGATTCAACATCCTCGTTCTTTAACATTGAAAGAATTGGAAACTGTTTAAGCTGAAGAAGGAATTAATTTTCTTCCAGAAAGAAGTCGTTCCCACGCATAATTCAAGCTGTAATAACTGCCAAACACAAATTCACCATGTATTGAAATAAATTTTGATGTTCGATGGTCGATGTTCGCTTGATTATAAAGATGACATTTTTGTATATATACAGATTTTTATAAAAAAATATCGGGATTGTTATTACGGTAGAGGAGCTAAAGTGTATAGAGTTAAGTCACTTGGCAGTCGTTGCTTTCATCAGTTATTTAAAGCAGTGGTTGGAAGGGAAGCACTATGGAATTAAAAGTCGCTCTTTTATGGGCCTAGAGAAACCTGTCACTAATTTCAAGCCCTCTACACGATGAATCACTTTGCTGTAGCTCAAAATAGTTTTATAACTGTTTTAACCCTCTTGGGCCATTCGTATCATATTTGATACAGTATTTCCCTATAAGGAAACATTTGGTATTCATTGACTGAGCAGTCAGTACTGCTTTCATTTGAAATTTATAAAATATTTCTCTTAAAAAATTTTTCAGGAAAATATTTCTTTCAAGGCTTGTTTTCATACTGTATCAAATATGATACGAATGGCCCTAGAGGGTTAATATTTCTTCTTCTTCTGTGCCCTGTCCCTTCAGGACGTAGGCGATCATGGCTCTCCACGTCTACCTATCCCTTGTGGCTCTTAGTATGTTTGCTCCTGTTGCTCCTGGCAACCCCCGTTCCGTCATCCACCTGATCAGGCCCTGCAAATATTTTATCCGCTGCCTTCCTCTGTCTCTCTTTCCTTCTATCTGTCCAGTTAGTATCAAATTCTCCAGGCACTCCTTGCTCATTGCATGTCCCAGGAACTTCAGTTGTCTCTTCCTGATGCTCAGCATCAATTTCCTTTTTGTTGCCATTCTTTCTAACACCTCGTCGTTGCTTGTATGCTCAGTCCACGATATCCGTCTAAATGTTACTTAAGATCAAACTTAGAAGTACTACTGCACTATTCTGATTATGTTTCCAAGAAGTATAATATTCTTAATGATACATTGAAATTTCTAAAATTAGGTCCAGTTGAGACCCATGATTGACTTCTTCTATTGAAACCAAGTTTCAAAAGCAATTGTTAAAGTGGGTCAAGAGCGCTATTTCTGAGTTAATTAGACTCACTGGGTCTATTCGTCTCAGTTTGCATGGGTTACCAAAAATTCATAAACATGGTGTCCCATTACGACCCATCCTAATTATGATTGGGTCGTCCCAGCATAGGCTAGTTGGCTTTCTACCGTGATACATACTGTTTCAGAAGTAGATCATTACTGTTGTAAATTGAGATGGGATACGAGTTAAAGAAGAGTTGAGAGAAAGAGAAGTTATAAGGATAAGGAAGACAGATAACGATGAACCCGTGTCTTGAGCAGGGTCACAGTGTAGTATTCTGAGAAGCAGCCATGTTTCACAATATAGCAGTGTGTGGGAACGGGTTGTTTCAGTAGCTTTTCCTCAATAAATACGGAATACAGACGAAACTACATCGTAATGGCACAGCATTTTCAATCTTTAAAGTACTGAAATGGGGAAACTAAACAGGTGAACATTTGTCATGGAATTATTTAGGCGGTTCATGTTTCCAGAATGCGTTCCATGTTATTTTCACGTAAAATCCTGTCTAGAAAACTCACCAGCGGCAAGAAGCTTTGTAGTGGTCCAAAACGATTCTTCAAGTATCGATTGAAAACATTCATGGGACAGACCAACATCGACCATGAAACTTGAAAAACCGTTGCTTCAATTAAGCTTGGCGTACGACTATCCGAAGTGTTTAGGCGAGACTTTAATCATGAAAATGAAGAGGATCTCCGACGTGCTTTCAGATGGGCCCGACTCATTCATCCGCATCCATCACCAAATTTTACTCTGTGACGCATGCTCATGATTCATCAGGTGTAGGTTGAGCTTTTACCGCCATATCTGTAACCACCAGCAAAGGGGAGAAAGAAAAATGTAACAATACCGGCGCTCGGATGTAAGAAAACGCCGACGAGCTGGAAACAAGTCTTCTTCTGCTTCAGTTTTGAAATCTGTATTCAATGTAATATCGTCTACGGCTATATCGTGTTGAATGCACCGGTCCCCGTCCGATCACCGAACTTAAGCAATATCGATCCTGGTCAGTACTTAAATGGTTGACCATTTGGGAATACCAGGTGCTGTAAACCTAAGGACCAAGAATGGTCCACTGCTCCTCAAAGTTTGGGGGTTGGGCGCGGGGCTAACAACGCTGCTCCGTAAAAAACAGTTTGTTACAGAAACAGCAACAAAGTTTCTGCCCTATGAACCACTGGGTGTGATGCATAAATGATGATACAGCGTAATGAGACAATTGAGCATTACCAGTCCATATATGGCGCCGATACCCCAAATTATTCCTAATCTAATTCATGTAAAGATAAATTATAATTCTGCTCATGATCTGTTCGGAAGTGTTGTTCTTTGTTGTGCGATAGTATAGGCTGATTATTTTACTTAGCATTTTTAGCGATGAATCATATATACGAGTTACAATTTTAGGATATATTTTTAAATATTCCGTCGGTCAAAGCTGCCTTTTTTAGTAAAGGATTTTTATTCATCCAACGAGCATATAAGAAAATTTACCATTGCCGGTAATGAAGCCTTTCACTATTTGAAGTAAAACATTCTTATAGCAATACGTGGGCGGAAATTATTTAAATACTTTCTTACATTAAATACCTAAGCGGGCAATGACAGTGGGTTCTGAAGGCTGCATGTTTACCTCCTGCAACTTAACCTTACATTAAAGAAATGACTGAATAAACAAATTAATTACCTAATCGATAAAAATGGCGATCGGCCAGTGGATGTTTCAAGGCTGGGTTAAGCGACGATCTAACAATGCATGTCAACTGATGACAGCAACTTCTGTTAACTTCGCTTGCTATCTATTTACGCTTGGCTTCTCATCAAGTTTTCTTTTACTCGAACAGCAAGAATATCGACCTGGGCGAAAGTTACATTTGGCTCGAGGAAAACACAAAGCAGAATTGTAATTTTGCATCGGTGGTGACCTGAAAGAGACATCTAAGAATGAGCTCAATCTATTGTATTGATCTGCTTTCTTAGGGACGATCAAGCTCCCTGAGTTTTATCTGAGAAACGATTGATCCAAATTCACACACACAAGGGATGTTAAACAATCCACAATTCTTTTCACATTGCTGTATAGCATGTAAATGAGTTTACATTGATAGGAAGGTTATGTTTAGACCGAAGACAAAGCATATATCTTTTTTTTGTGATCGTTCAGGAATTTGGCGATCATCGCTCTACACTACTTGTTCGTTCTAACTCGAAGTAAATGTCTTTTTGTGATCTATCTTTAAGCCGATTCTACCCTCCATTTACACAAGCTTATAAGTTAGGTTATCCGTTGTTTTAGTCTGTGCTACTTGCTATAAATATATCCTGTGAGTGCCAACTTTACTAAGCCGTTTTTTCATGATATATACCCTAGAAATCCCAAACATTTTTTTCTGATATTAATTTTAAGTACCGTTTTTGTTTTCTTTCTCTCTGAAATATCATAATTGTTCTCAAGTTCGGACTATTATATTCTTAGCATCTCTCTGAAGGCTCATATTCATTTTTGATAAGATTATACAAAATTCGCTGTCATATGCGAGGACGAGGACGGATGTGCGTTGTGGTGCAGTGGATATCGGCTCGGAAAGAGAAATCAGTGAGCCGAGTTCGAATTCCAGTTGAATGCCCTGCAGTCACTTGCGTGCTGGTACCCTTGGGAAAGGTATTAATCCGTCCTTTCCCTCCAGTTATGGGTTAAATAACAGGGTATGACTTGGGACCCTGCCCTTAAACAAATCACAATGAGACTTGCTCCGTCAGGGAGGAAGCCGGCTCAACCCGACTAGGGTGAATGCGGCATACATACATACATACGGGGACAGATAGTACCTCACAGTTCGGTACTATTTTCTTTGCTTTTATTGAAACTTTCCTGTATCTTAGTATGTTTATATAAATCTACCATCTGACCGTGCATTGATTACTGCCGCCATATCTAGTCGGGTGCTCCTGCCATTCACCGAGGTGTCCTTGACAAAATCCAACGCCGAGTCTGTAATGTGATCAATCCCGACTTGGCAGCTCAAACTGCCATTTTCTCACCGGCGCAATGTGGCTTCCCTGTGTCTCTTTTATGAATAATTTCACGGATTCTGCTCCGATCAACTTCGCTCACTGGTGCCCCCTATGTATGAAGTTACAATAAAATGTATACGCAAATTCTACTCCAGCAGCTTCTTTTTTTGCACTTTACTTGCTTCCCCGACAGCTAAAAACTCTAAGAATGTAAAGTCAATAGTCATCTCATATCTCACTAACCTGCATCCTCCTCTCGCATACCCCTTTCTCCGTCATCTCAAACTTTCATCAGTATTCTCATACTTCTCTTACGCACTGCCAGTCACCCCCCTATAACCTGTCACTCTGTCTTATAACTTTCCTCCTATGTAAATTTCTGCGGTAGACCTGTTGCCAACCCGGGCTACAGAACTCAATCTTTCCTGTTATTTAACAGATCACTTAGTGGAGAAGAGATGGATTATTAACTTTCCCAAGGGTATTTGTGCGTCAATAAATTAAACGAATTCGTCTGGAATTCGAACTCGGTTCTCCGACTTCTCATTCCAAGCCTATATCTTTTACACCATGACATTCTTGAATGAATAAATAGAGCATCTACTTAAATACAAGCATCGATTAAAAATAAAGTATACAGTGATAAAATCTATCGGATTAACAAATACAAAATATATGTTACGTTGAATATTCCATAGAGAAGAAGGTCAGTGCATGGATGTGCGGTTGGTGTAAGTAAAAGAGACTGAAATGAGAAGTTAGAGAACACCGTTCGAATTCCAGTAAAAATCATTAAATTCGGTAATGCACAAATCTGCTTGGGAAAGGTAAGCATTTCTTCCACGATTATGGATAAATGGAGAGCGTTTTTATTAATATGAAATTAACTCTAGCTCTGCATGGCAACCAGTCTATAATACAAACTGATTTCCAAGGACCTTAGTGAGGGCTGAGTTTTGTCATGTGAAAAACGCGCATTTTGTAGTAAGGGTTGCAGGACATACAGTCGTGTTACGACCGGAATGGGTTACAAGACTCGTGCGCGTTGCGTAGCATGTTGTTAGCACTACTTACGATGGGGTTCGAACTCAGAATTCTTTTACAGTTACAAACCAAATTTTGGAATTGTTATCTAGCCTTAAATAATAAGTAGACATGGCTTAGATAATTCCTTTTATTATCCAAAATAAAAATTTATATATACTAATCAACATTAAAAACAAACGTTTTGCATATTTTGTATGATGTTCAAAAATAATTACTTCCATACGTATTTTACAAACATTTCACACAGACATGTACTTACAATTCTGCATCACACATATTTATACACGCATATCAATCTCCCTTTCTTTGATACATATATATATATATATATATATATATATATATGAATCAATCTCTCTTTTATGCAGGTTTCATTGAAAATAGCATACAAGGTATTGTTTTTTAAATCATTTTTTTATGTAGGCTTATGATTTTTTTCTTTACAGAATTCAAATTATATAGGTATTTTCTATATAATTTTGCTCTATTTTTAGCCATTATTAAGTGTGAATTTTATTTTACACATAACTGAATGAATTATAAACCTGATAACAATGTGTTTACCGCGTTCGGAATATAACACTTACATAACTCTAGATACATAGGCTCTACACATATTTAGTTATACGTAAAAAAAAAATCAATTTTGAATAATGGTTAAAAGTATCGTCGAAACCTTTGGGAAATTCCTATATAGTTTGATTTCTTAAAAATGAAAAAATTAATAAAATCTTAATGATAATATCTTTTCTGTCATTTTAGTGCATCCTGCATATGTGTGTGTGTGTATGTGTGTGTGTGTGTATGTGTGTGTCTGTCCGTGTCTGTGAAAGAAGGAGGGACATAAAGAGTATATATATATATATATATATATATATATAAGCCATGGAATCTGGAAAAAAAACAGTTTCTGCGTGATGCTCAGCAAACGTGTTTAATTCTGAATCTTATCTCAGCAAATTTACTAAATCCAAAATTCTAATGGTTAATTTCACATTTCTTTCGTTGCGTAAGTGATACTTAGTTCATTAGCGCAGAAATTAGCTAAATCTCAGTGGGGTAGAAAGAAAACATACTGGCAGATTTAGAGTGAACAAAAAAATTTAAAAAGGAAAGGCAAAAAAGAGAAAAAGTAATGAAATCTTACGTGAGTAAGAAGTATTCACATTCAGATGGGAAAAATGCAACAGTGATTGCAACAATGAGTATCACTATCAATTTTACACCTACAGAAATTTCATTGATTATATTACAGTATAATAATAACATGTAAAATGTATAGGAAAAATATATATATTTGTATTTATAAATATATAGATAAATAGATACGAAGAAATTAACATAGATAGTTAAATAGATAAATAAAAACTGATTCGCACACAGACATATACACACATATTTATGTGTGTGTGTGTATTATATATATATATATATATATATATATATAGATAGATAGATAGATCGACAGATAAGAAAAGATTGGTATATATATATATATATATGCCAATCTTTTCTTATATATATATATGATAGAACACGTAGATTTTGAACACACCGTTCAAGCATTTACTCTTATAAAGAGTGCTCGATACAAAGTAGAGCTTTATATGGTAATAGTTGTTACAATGGTTTATAAAAACATAGTATCACTGCAAAAAAATTCTCGTGCAGTAAGATTTTAGAGTGCAAAATAGATCGGAAGACTCAGCAGTCTAACGCACCCATTGTAATGTCAAATTGGTTAATTGAGTGATGTTTTATCCATTGTTTCTTGAAAAAGTGTCTGCCCTTCTTTAAAATACCTAACATCCCAATATAAGAATTAACAAAACTAAAAAGTGACCTGTCCAAAACTAAACTACCCTGCCTCCCTCTCCTAACACCAAACCGTATGTTTATGTTTACAAACTGCCGACAGACCGGCTTAGACATACTAAATTCCCATACAACACATCACTTACATATCACATTCCCAAGAATGAATCGTTTCCACCATTTATTTTCGTTTCCACTCATCACTTGGCGAAGGGCACTTGTGCTCTGAAACACGAGTATATTTGTGGAGTGATATATATATATATATATATATATATATATATATATATATATATATAAACTCAACGCATCATCTAAAGTGGTTATTAATTATAATTTATTTTTGCTGAACTAATATGCTCATTTCTTCAAACCACGAGTTTTATTGGCTGAAGTTTCCTCAGAACTTTCAAAAATATTTTTTTACATAGAAGAATTCAAGTAATGTGAGCCATAATAGAAATCTTTAGTCTTGTCATTTAAGGGTCAGGAATATTAGGGAAGAAAGAGTTCATTAGACGGAATGATTGATCATTAGATAAGCACACATACCTACCGACTCACAAGCACACGAATACGTATATATATATATATATATATATATATATATTAATCATATAACCCAGAGCAAGGCGGTAATGCCACTGATGTGCAGGGGGCTACGTAAGAGTGAAAAGATTGGAAAAGAGAAAAGAGAAAGCCGGAAACTACATCCTAAACAGGGAACAATGGATGAGCCTCTTCACCTCTTCAACAGACGTGGCTACACGTACGCATACACACACACACACACACACACACACACACACACATATATATATATATATATATATATATATATATATACAAATATCTTATGGCTATATACATACTCGTATTCACACACTCACATGCCTACTTATAAAGACCAGATATACAGGCGTATACAGATAAAATAATAAAACACATATATAATTTCTTTTTATAATCGTTTCAACCCGAGCAAGGCATTTCACTGCCACTATTGTGCAAGGGGTTACATATAGTGGTGTGAAAGGACGGTTAGATATAGGAAAAATCAGAAGGAGAGTGATAGACGGGTAAGGATATGGAGAATGAGGGTTGGGTAGATGTTGAGTGTTGGGAGAATAGGTGCAAGTTAGTGTGATAGAGGTGTCTATTGACCTTACATTTAAACTCTTGGAGATTGTAGCTGTCGGGAAAGCAGACATGGGGAAGAGAATTCCACAGGCGGGAAGCGGCAGAAAAGAATTAGTTGGAGTAGAAATTACGGTTACATTTTATCTGTTTTACTGTAAAAGGGTGGGACCTAGTTGCTAATCTATTATCACGTGTAAATTCGTACCTAGGCGGCACCAATGATCTAAGTTCATCGGAGCAGAAGCCATGAAATTATTTGTACAATAAGCACAAGGAAGCCACTTCACGCCGGTGAGAGAGTGGTTGCAGCCGGTCTGCCAAGTCAGTATCGGTCACGTTACAGATTCTCCGTTGTATTTTGTCAAGAAGCCCAAGGAGTGTAGCAGGGACAACCGACCAGATGTGGCAGCAGTATTCAATACACGGGGGGATGGTAGATTTATATATGTGCAGGATAGATTCAGGCGGGCCATGCACAGTGAATCGACTTTCATAGCGGCGGATTTGGCAATGGATTCGATATAGTCATTCCATTTGATTCCATTTCTTTGGACATATTATTTTATGAGGGATTTAACAATACTGAACAAACCGTAATTAACAATAATTTCCTTACTTACATCTCCGAAGAACTAATAAAATTAGTCTTAATGAAATTTAAAAAAACATGATGTCAATCACTTCTCTGATGTATACACATACGTGTGCTTGTGAGTGGGCGTGTAATGGATATATAATCACTCAATCTGCCCAATAAATTTTCCCCCACCCAAGTCTTGGTGAAACTTACGAGATAAGGCTAAAGATTTCTATTCTGGATCATGTTACTGAATTTCCATTTCGTTTAATTTTTTTTTTTTGATACACTGATATTTTTCATATATGATGAAAAAAACGTGGTCTGATGAAATATAGATGTACACAGAATATATATCTATATTTATCTACCGCTTAATATTTTATATTAAATAGATCTTTTTTAAATATCCTCGCCATTCAGGGACTTTACATTACTATCTATCTATCTATCTCTCTCTCTCTCTCTCTCTCTATATATATATATATATATATATATATATATAAGAGAGAGAGATAATGATAATGTTGGCATGTCTGTAAACGAAGAGAATAACTCTGGAAGATGTATTAAAAATTTTCCAGATCTTTGCTTTAAGTCTGTCGAATAAAACGTTTGAACCCTAAGAAAAAAACAAAATCAGTAAACCCCAATCTACATCAATGTTTACCCATCCATAATCAAATAAAATGCTTTCTCTTGTAAATGGCACAACCTACAAATTACCTTCACCTAGCAAAATCTTTATTGTAAATAAAACCCCTTAAAATACCGCCCTTAAGAATGTGGTTTAGGCAGAAAATATTCCACCGAGACAAGCGTTTTAACCAGAGAAACCAACTGAGCAAAATGTTTAATAGAAAAACATTAAAAATTTATTATCCTTGCACTAGTACTAGAATTAACTTCATTAAGTCACATAATAATAGTATACTAGATATACTAGATATGTATACTTTATAATAATCACCAAATAGATAGTAAACCCCCTGTAACTTTAAAGTCAAAGACAACTGCTCAGTTTATGGTATATGCAAATCCGAAAAAGTTATATTCCAAGCAATTATTAAATAAAAAAATAAGGAAAAAGTATACCGAGGAATTCCTGCCGGATCCTGGAAACACCTTTCTTTTAAAACCCCAAAATAAACACCTTTTTCTTTAAACCCCAAAATAAACACATTTTCTTTAATCACCCAAAATAATAAACCGCTCATTCTAAATATTTCTATGAGAAATAGATGAAATTTATGTTTCGATGAAATAATCAGAATCAAAATCAGAAAAAACTAGCCGACGAGTAAACAAAATAATGAAATCACTCTTAAATTCTGCGATAGGAATAAATGTAAGGTATGTTAAATAGAATTTTAAGTTTTCCCCGTTATATCATACGTTTCGTGTTCATTCTCATTTTGTGTTCATCATTCGTTACTAATTATTTCGTAGTGAGGAAATTGAAGTGTAAATTTGGTATGCATTTGAGATATGTGCCTGTATATATGTACAACTACTTTGTCTTATGTATGTACTTGAATGTAGGTTCTTTTTGTGTATATATGAGAAGTTTATTTCTATAATGGTTTAGCGTCGGGGACGGAATCCCGATCATAGTCCTGAAGAAATGTGCCGTAGAACTCTCCTCTGTCCTCTCTAAACTCTATAACCTCTGCCTATCTGCTTCCTGTTTTCCTGCATGTTGGAAGTCCTCCTGTGTAGTTCCTATATTTAAGAATTCTGGCGAACCCTCAGACCCAGCCATTTACCGCCCTATCAGTCTCCTTCCGATCTTCGGCAAAGTTTTCGAAGTCATTATCAACGTCGAGGTGATTCAGCATCTCACGGCCCACAGGCTTCTCTCGGACAAAGAATACGTTTTTCGCTTCA
>JBBBDQ010032672.1:2600000-2610000 GCA_037127315.1 Ascarosepion bandense
ATTACTTTCTGCGACAGACAGTTTGCTAACTAAGGCTATAAAACCCAAATCTGTCTTGGTATTTAACACATAGCTGGAGGTAGATGTGAGGGATTAATACCTTATCCAGTCGTATTTACGCGTAAATGAATGCAATGAATTTAACGGAATATCGAACTCGGCACTCTGATTTTTCCTTCCAAGCCGATATCCACTGCACCGCAACATGCAACCGCAAAGTGTACATCGAGTTGACTAACGTTTTAATTTTGTAATAATTGATGAATATTCTAATATATCTTACGTGAAAATTAATGTTGCATACATTAACGTATCCACTAAGAGTCACATACTGGGCGGAATCCAGTAAATGACGCACACCCAAGCGAAGTTAATATATGTCATATATTCTACAAATAGCATCCTATCATATATGACAAGGGATCCAATTAATAGCAGATACTATAGTGAATCAAATGTCGTATACCCAAGGAAAATCAATACATGTTACATACTCAGCTAAATCAATTAATTCTCACATGCTATATGGAATCTAATATGGAATCCATTAAATGTCACCTACTATACTGAATATCTAAACTTATTTATAAATGGAACTTTGTGTGTGTGTCCGTTACCTATAGACTCCAAAACGGCTAAACCGATTTTCTTGAAAATTTTACACAGTTGTACTAGAATCGTCTGCGAGTGTTCATAGCTAGGTTTTGTGTCGAGATGCCCCCGATAAATATCGAAAATCGATAATCGAAAAAATCATGTTATAGAAGGAGTGGTCCGATTTTAATCAAATTTTATAAACTCATAGACATAAGAAATGATATTCAGGAGTTTCAATGTTGCAGTTCTTACAATAATGCAGAAAATTGATAATATATACCGGGTCTGATCAAAATCAGATTTTCAGCCCTTTTATTTTAGTTTAGCTTCGGGTTTGGTTTTAAGTAGGTATAATTGTAGTTCTTAGTCACAGCCATGATACCATTTACTTAGAGGACTTCTTTAGCCTTCAAAATTCAGTTTACGACGAAAAAAACTTATTTGATATAGATACCAGGAAATCAAAATTTGACTTACATCCATTCATTTTTCTTTCAACCTACGGTTTCGCTTTAACTGGAAATAACTATTGCTTTTTAGTCTTTCGTGCCAACGTCTAAAGAGTCTGATCTCCAAGACCATGGATTAGTTTTAATGCTTTCATTACACCCGTGCAACGCCGGGCTATACTGTTAGTAATAAATATCTCTTCGTCTATTACGTGTCGTGTTTCCTTCGAATCTGAGCGATCAAGTTGAGAGCATTCTGTCGTTTTAAGATCTAAGCACGAAAGTGTAAAGAAAAGCTCTTTATCATACTGATTTTATTTTATTTTTACAACTATTAATAAGACAGATTACTTGCTGGTTACATATTGTCGACTCATTTTGTTGTGATTAGAACCTCGAAGGTTACTGAGGTGTTGGTTGCACACAATCGTGTATTTTGGGTTTTGGCATATTCAGTTAGTCGTAATACGATTGATCCATGGTAGATTTACAGTTTGGTCACTCGATAGATTCCTTATTCGCTGGACGCCGTTTACTCGCTATCTCCTCAACCATCAACACACAACACCCCCGACTTCTTTCTAGGGCTTTTATAGTTATTTAGTGGTGTCTTTTCACCGAATCTATTCAGCTAGTACAGCGTGACTATTGTGAGGACCCTAGATGTTATGCCAGGATTTGTATTCGGTGGCCACAATTTGAACAACATAAAGTACGCAGATGATACAGTGCTGATTGCAGACACAGAAAGTAAACAGCAAGAGCTCCTACAGGAGGTAGCTAAGGAGAGTGACAAGAAAGGATTATAAATACACTGCAAGAAAATCGAATGCATGGTCATCAGCAAAAAGGGCAGCCCAAAATGCAAATTACAGTTGGGGATACTAAAATCAAGCAGGTACAAACATTTAAATTCATGAATGTCTTATTTTAGAAAAAAGCATACAAGTTTAAATATCTAGGAAGTGTTCTCACAGAAGACAGAAAGTGCGACACAGATATCCGAATGTAAATGACGCGTTCAAGAAGCTGAGTAAAGTATTATTGTGTGCAATGATGAGGTTTTGGAAAGGACGGAAACTAAAAGGAAATTAATACTGAGAATCAGGAGAAGAAAGCTAAAGTTTTTTGGACATGCAATGAGGAAGAAGGGGTTGGAGAACCTGATACTAACAGGCCCCTTAGAGCGAAAAAGAGACAGGCGGAAGCAGCGGATAACGTATTTGAAGGGTCTGAGCTGGTGGATAGCAGAACGGGAGTTGCGTGGTGTAACAGGAGAAAGCGTGCTAAGAGCCGCCAGGGATAGTGAGACGTGGAAAGCCATGATCGCCTGCGTCCTGAAAGTACACGTCACATAGAAGAAGGTTAATTAAATGTACCTGCATGTTATTGCTTTCTCCTTTATATAGAGGTATTGTATTTGATCGTGTTTGTTTGTTTGATTGTTTGTCCATCGTCAAGATATGTCAAAACCGGATGAATTCGGATAAAACTTTCAGACATAATTGGACTCATGACCGGCACGAACTGATTATATCTGTGTTCGATTCGCTACAGGATAAAGTTTCTAGGTTAATTTTCTTGATTAATTTTACTAATATTTCTTGTACGTTTCATTTTCCAAATTATGAATTGCCTCCCTTTGATCGTTTTGCGTCATTATATTTTATGAACTCACTTTTTCTAATAATGGTAAATAATCATCTCATGCTAATCGCTGAGATGATTTTGGTATTGCGTTGGCGGAGGTTTGCGGTCTTTAACTACCCGTGTTTCTGTATACTTTAAATATTTTAACCCTCTAGGGCCATTCGTATCATATTTGATACAGTATTTCCCTATAAGGAAACATTTGGTATTTCCCTATAAGGAAACATTTGGTATTCATTGACTGAGCAGTCAGTACTGCTTTCATTTGAAATTTATAAAATATTTCTCTTAAAAAATTTTTCAGGAAAATATTTCTTTCAAGGCTTGTTTTCATACTGTATCAAATATGATACGAATGGCCCTAGAGGGTTAATCATTATATATTACTATTATTATTTATCACAATCAGCGTTAATGTCAAAGTGTGGTCCATTTTTTACGCAAACAATTTCAGAAACTAACATCCAGTATCAAGCACTGACTAATAGTGTTGGTGGAATATACAACTTAATGACATCATGTTTTGACCAATGTAGTCGGTATTGGGGATTGTCTTTTTGTTTATTACAAGGCCTTGTATGAACAAACGGAATTGAATAACTACAATGCTGGGCTCAAGTTTTGATGTGATGGGCGTCATGCTATTAATACTAGATTTGACCTTTTTATTTTTTATAGTATATTTAAGTTTGACATGTTTGCGAGTAAACGTGTGAAATGCCTTGATTTATGATGCGATGTATGATGAATTGGTCTTGTTCACGATTTTTGACAGTCTTGTTGCAAGAAAATATACTAGTGCGAATTTGATCTAGACATTTTGCTAAAGTCTTTTTTAATTTATTTCGGAATAATTTTAACTGGTTATCGACATTGAAATAGTCGGGGAAATTATTAGGCCTGCCCTATTGAGGAAGTTTTAATCAGTAAAAGGAGGACAAAGTGAGAACTACAAATTGGTGATACGAAAATCAAAAAGGTGCAGAAAGTTAAATACTTGCGAAGTGTTCTAACAGAGGTCAGAAAATGCAGTACGGAAAACCGAAGATGCATTGGCATGAACAAAGATGCATTTCAGTAGCTGAGTAGAGTATTGAGAGAAAGGGAAATTTCGCTGGAAACGAAGAAGAGAGTACTGGATTGTTATATGATGTCTGACCTTCAATATAGCAGCGAATGCTGGACAATCTTATCAAAGATGAAGGAAGGACATGATGCAGCTGAAATGTGGTTTTACACACACACACATACACACACACACACACACACACACACACACCCGGACACACACACACACACACACACACACACACACACACACATACATACACCCGGACAAACACACACAGACTTATATATATATATATATATATATATATATACCGCAATAATATGTGTAAAATTTTTATTTCTCACAAAAATGTTAGAAAAAAGATAAAAATTCGTGTAATTCGTGTCGTCATCTGAAAATACTTATATATATATATATATATATTACATTTTAATATTTTCTCTTACATTTTAATATTTATTTTCTCATTAAAGTTTATTTTACACGAGTTCCATCTTCTCCCATTATGGTAAGTAAACCTTTGTTTTGTCCTTTGACCCTTTATAATTAAGCCAACAAAGCCTTTGATAAGTGTTGGCCGAAAGGTTCCTCGGGTTTGGGATAATTATGACGTTTATTGGTGTGTTCTGTGGGTCCAAATCATTATATATATATATATATATATATATATAATTATTAATTATTCTGCGTTAGAACATATATATAATGTAATCGATCGTGACTTGGAAGACCATCTTTAGTTATTTCTCACCGACGTGTTATGGCTCCCCTCTGGCTTTTCTAAAAGTATTTGTTTCTGTTCTGATGAGCTTCTTTACCTGCTGCCATGATCATATGGACTAATGTGTGCTACTAAATTTGCATCAAGTTCTCTTCCTCTTTTCGTCGAAATAGTTAAATTCAGCTTTCTTTTCTACTCTAACACTTTCTTTTCTTGCACATCCCGTTTGTTGAACTTCATTCCTTTCGCTTGCTTCTCTGATAAATACAATTTGCGAAAGTTTAAATGCAACGTCAATTTTCTATTTCATTGATTCTCATTCTTCTCTTATACTTGATTCGTCATTTCCTTGTTTTTCTTTCACTATAACCCTCTGCAAACCAATGGCGATTCTGCCTTGTATGGGGTGAAACGTTTATAAAAAATCCAATAAAATTTCCACCTCAGTTTAATTTATTTTCTTATACTTTTTCCTCACTTAAATTCTCATATATTCTTTCACTTCCAGTCATTGATTGCATCTCATTGACATTATCTCCTTGTTTCATGTGAAATGATTAAAACATGAACTTTTAAGTAAATAAAAATTTAAAACTAAACAACATGCTCCTATTTTAGTATTAGAAACTGTCATGGCGGCATCACCGACAGACTGAATGAACTCTGCCAACCATTGCTTATACCTCCCCCTCACAAGAGGTGAGAGGAAGTAGCCTGAGAAGAGCGCATTCAGAGTGGCCGGAAATCAGCCGAGAGTCGGTCTACGAACATTGCTACCTTAACGACCATTACGAGTCCCAGTTCTAAGGCCTAGGGTCGAATCATAATATTCCACACTAACTCGTATTATCGTTTCTACTAACCAAGTTCCAATTATTGCATTCTTTCCGTATTTAATATATATTCGTATTTTCCTATTTGGTTGTTTTTGCGTTATTCTTACTGGACTTTAACCGGATCCGCCACAGAAACATGTCTAATTTCTCAAAAGCATGCTTCAATTTCTTAATTCCACATTTAAAATATTCTGAATTCCATTTTGCTGACTGGAATATACTTAATAACTAAAATAATAACTGACTGACGGTGTACTTAAAAAACAAAATACATTAGAGCAAACAATATATTAATCAATATTATCGATGAATGTCCGATAGACAGAAACGAAAGGCGTTTCGTGTGAGCAAAGTGCTTTCTTCTCGGTTGCCAAAGCTGCTTTATGCTGCCAAAAGGTGCATTTAATATAAACACAGAAAATATTGATAAGTGAGTTAGGTTTATTCTTGACTTCTGCATCTTTTGATATAACACTCTGTGGAGTGGGAAGTTGCTAATTTCAGGACAACGCACTCTCAAATAGCCGCTGATAGTAAAACTACCTGTTTTAATCGCATTTCATTTCTATATCTGCACTCATCTAGCTCGTCAATGCATAAAGATCTGGAAGCTGAATATCTTTATGATTTATATCGTTTTTACAAAGCAGGTTAAGGCTTTTAAAAGAGTTGAAACAATACAAAAAGGTTTTGTTCGCAGGGTTCGACATTATCTACGGTTTGTCACATTCGAATGAATCATGTCACATACGGATAAGAAAGCCTACTGTTTATTCTATTAGGTTTGTTTCTCTGTATATAAGAGGAATTAATTTTTAATTGTACGCAATAATAAAACTATGGATATTTTCCAGTAAATTACCTGTGTAATCAGTTCTTCAATATGACAGTGAATGCTGGACAATATCATCAAAATGATGAAGGAAAAAAACTTGAAACAACTGAAATGTGCTTCTCCAGAAGGATGCTGCTAATATCATGGGTTGAGCATGTGAGCAATGATGATGTCTTAGAAATGATGGAAACGGAAGGGAGCATCAAGAAGAGACAGCTGAAGTTCCTGGGACATGCAACGAGGAAAGAAGGCTTGGAGAATCTGATACTAACAGGCCAGATAGAATGAAAAAGAGACAGGGGAAAGCAACGGATAACATATTTGAAAGAACTAATCAGGTGGATGATGGAACGAGGGTTGCATGGTGTAACATGGGAGGGCGTGCTAAGAGCCACCAGAGATAGGGAGACGCGGAAAGCCATGATAGCCTACTTCCTTAAGGGACAGGTCACGTAGAAGAAGAATATGAGACCGTAAAAAGAGGTCTTGCTATTTTAGACGCACGATTGGTTCAACGTGCATCTTCAGTAATACATTTTTATTAGCTTATTTAGTGTAATTTTAGCACCAAACTACGAATTCGAATGAAACTTTGCGCATTTTATCAGCATTGCTAATGCCAACCTCTTGGAAAGGAACATGCTGCGCCTTCAAGGACTAACGTTCTATGCTGGCATGATTGTATTAAATCAATTGCTAGGTCTGCTAGACATTTTTTTCCAGAATCTATCTTCCATATCTATAAGTCTTCCATTCGTCCATGCTTCTAATATTGCTGCTACATATGCACTGGTGCTATTGATATATATTTTGAAATGCTTGGGAGAATTTAAATAACTGTATGTTATTGAACCTGAACTATCATTTAGACTTCAGTCACTTTCCCACCGCCGTTATGTTACTTCCCTTTTCCTTTCTTACAAATGATCTCATGTTTGTGTTGTGGTGCAGTGGATATCGGCTCTACACGAGGGGGGCAGAGATCCGAGTTCAAATTCCAGTCGAATTAGTCGCATTCACTTTCGCCCAAACACCCTAGGGAAAGATATTAATCCCTCTCTTTCCTCTTGAATAACAGGTTATATTGTGTTCTATAACCTTGGATAGAAACCAGTCTACCTGAGAAAATAATGGCAACCTACTGCGGGAAAATCTTCGGCCCAGTTATGTATTTCTTATGCGAGAGATGATCACCCAAACGTGTATGACGTATGGCACTCAACTGACTGATTAGAATGGCAATATAGTCTCATCATGTCCCAGTTGAATTGGCTAGATTTAAGCGTAAATACTTTGCTAACAGTTTCTTCTCCCGCACTACTTGCTTGTGGAACACTTTTCTGGCTTCTCGCTTTCCAGCTAACTTTGATCTTCAAAAATTTAATTGCAATGAATCTGTTATCTACTGTCTTTTTTGTTTTTATTTTTTATTTTCTGGCTCCTTTTTTTTATTTCACAATCAATAAATCCCTGTTTCTTAGTGACTTTATTTTATTGTTTGGTGTGAAATAATTACAAAAAAAAAAAACCGAAAAATTAATTCCAGAATCAAAACAATGTATTAAGAAAGAAAATGTTTAGTTAGAAACAAAGAAGTGAGAGCTAGATTGCTATGTTATACAAATATTCCTATTTGAGAGTTTATGTTGGAATATCTCTCCACAGATGTAGCGAAAACATGAAGTAACCTAGATGCCATTCCATTTTACATGATGCACTTCTATTGCTAGGCACATACCTTAAGTTACTCTCAGACCTTGTAAAATGTGATGAAAAATCACCATTGACTTTGTATTTCATTATTAAGAAAAACATACCACTGATTCCTCTTTACGGTACAGACACTCGACATGTTCTCCTGAACACTCCAGCTTACAACCATATTGCATGATTGTTTTGTTTCCAAAACAAAGTAAATAACAAAAAAAAAAAAAAATTCGAGGATAATCAACGTCACTAGGTTTGTGACACACAGCCAGCCTCAATAGAATTCATGTATAATCTTAATGGGGGAAATGCTAAAATATGAGTTGATTGATATTACAGGTCGAAGTTATTTGAATGTGGCTTATATCAATATGTGTCTATCTGATGACATTCCAGTCATTTTGTCCCCATCCCCGACACGGGAAGTTATAAATTCACATATTTTTTTCATGGAATTTAAGAGCTGAAAGGTCATTGGATTTTAGAAATAGCTCTCTTCTGGTAGTGTAATAAGTTCTGGTGTAATTGATATCGGCTCAAAATGAGAATCTGGAGAGCCGATATTGAATTTTAATCGAATTCGTTTCATTCCCGTGCGTAATATTACCCTTGGGAAACGTATTAATCCATCTATTCTCCACCCCCACCCCAGATAGAGACTGAATAGCAGGACGGATTAGGTTCTACTGCTTTGGTTGCAACCGTGCTACCGCAGAAATGGCAACGTACTACGGGAAAATCTTCTGCCTCGTCAGTCATGTCTCGAGAGCGACATTATCGCCCAATCATGTATTACGGATGGCACTTAACTGAGTAATAATAATGATAATAGTTTTGGATGGATGGATAGATAGATGGATGGATGGATAGAGTGTGTTGGAAAAATGTCTCAAATAAAATGTCAACAGGGAGAACGCATCTAATGAGAATCAGGAAATGACGGTTGCAAATTGATGTGAGAACTCGAGGCGGGAAAATTATCAAGAGTAGAAAACCGCCAAGAGCCAGAAAGAAGAGTTGGGATGAGCTATTTTTGCCTGTTCTGAAAGAACCTAGCGACGTACAAGAAGGAGAAAAAGATGAAGAAAAAGAAAAAAGAAAAAGAAGGGATTTAAATATAACAACTGTCTTTCCTGCATAGACTAAAAAAAAAAAAAATCCCGAATATTAAGGCGGGTAAATGAAAATAAATTAATATACTTTTTAATGAATAAACGAGACGTCTACTCAAATATGAGTATCCATTAAAATAACGTTTAAAGGGATATAATCTTCCGGAGTAACAAATAGGAAAATCCGTTTCTTCAATAGAAGCCGATTTGTTTATGTTTGGATATGAAATTAAGATATTAAATTTTGAGAATCTCTGACTAGTAAGATTTCATTCAAACGCACTATTCAGCCTTACATAATGGTTAAATATACTTTGTGGCTGGGACAGTATAAGCACGTCGGAACTCAGGATAGTGTAATTTTTCTCAAGGAGTGCAGATTCGAATTCTACTAGAGGGCACAATAATAACATTTCTTCAATAACCAGGCCGGTTAAACGAAATTAAATAAATTTACCGTGAAATAAATAATCATAGAGTCTACTTAGATATGAGTATCCATAATAATAATATTTAAATTAATAAAATTTTGTCGGTTTTATAAATTACTTCATTAGAATAGTTTTTTTTTTTTTATAATCGTGTCGCCCCAGGCAAGGCATTTTACTGCCACTGTTGAGCAGAGGGTTACATAGGAGACAAGTTATGAGAAAGAGTGACAGGTTACAAGGGGTGTCAGGAAGAGGGTAGGTGAATGATGAGAAAAATGATTAGAGTAGAGTGGACTAAGAAAAGAACATGAGAGAGAGAGAGAGAGAGAGAGAGAAGATGCAAGTTAGAGAGATTGGAGATGACTATTGACTTTATTTGAATTCTTGAATATTGTAGCTGTCGCAAAACAAGTAAACGGAAGGGAGTTCCACAGGAGGGAAATGCAAGAAACGAAGCTGCTGGAGTAAAATTTTCGTTTACAATTTATTGGTTTCTCAGTAAAAGAGTAGGACCTAGTTATTAATGTTGCGGCTCCAGTAAATTCATGTATATGGGGTACCAGTGAGCTAAGTTCATCTGAGAAGAAGCC